>JAAAKL020000003.1:0-220474 GCA_010016065.2 Carybdea cf. marsupialis auct. non (Linnaeus, 1758) | reverse complement strand
GCTGTGCGTTCTCTATGAGCCGTTTGACTTGGGGTGAAGAGGGATACCTGCCGCTTGCAGCCGACTGGCTGACGGCGCACATCATCGGCGTCGAATGTCCCTATATGCCCTAGTAGGGTGACGCCTGCCGCCAAACTTCCGTGAGGAGGTTTTCCGTCGCTTTCCGCATACAGGAGCGAGAGCAATATCACCAACGGAGGCGAAAGGCGGGAGTGGATGCCCAAGGTAATCAACGTTCAGGATTCGTGGCTATTTGAGTCTCTGAGAAAGAGGCGGCGGCTACAGCTTTCTCTTACCACCGGTCGGGATTTCACAGGCGTGGTCGCTAGATTTGACCGCTACGCCATTGTTTTTATCGCGGACGTGCCTGACAGTCAGCAGGCTGAAATGCTCATCTACAAGTCAGCCATCGCCGCAATCATCGATCTTGGCGGAGTACGTAGTCACGAGGCGCACGATCAACACAGACGTATACCGCGTCCGGTGCGTCCAGCACCGCGAAGGCAGTATGCCACGGCGACGGGGGGGCATTAAAAATGCATGGTCTGAATCAGGTGCTTACCGCAGAAAACTTGCCGGAGTTGTGTTGTGAGTGTCCCTATAAGGTCAGGATTCCTATGGAAGCGGCAGCGGAAACTCCGCAGCCGAAGGCGCTGGAGCCCGCGCCGGAACCCTGTCCTGACGAATACACGCTGATGGCCTTTGTCGACGATTCGTCGATGCCGTTTCATCTGGTGAGCGCTATCGCTGATCATGTCGATGATTGCTACGCCTGCGGGACGTTCGTCAACGATGCGCTGAACGTAGAGCTGGATGATGTGCTGGCAAGAACGCCGCCCCCTGTTCGCAAAGAACTGGCCAGCCTTGGATTCGACGCACTCATGGTCGCGCTGGGTAGAAAATGTATTTCCCACCAGCTGATGAAGGCGTTCATCCAAGACAAGCTTGAGTTCAACACTGAGGGATGGGTGCTGGCGCATCTAGAAAACTGCCCAAAGTGTATGGAGCGGATGGTCTACTACCTGTTCCTCGATTGGGTGAAGGGCAACGATCGCGACCGATTGGCAGCAGCATGGTCATGCATCAGCAGACGTGTTGCCGATAATTTCTTCGCCGGCCGGCCCGAAGAAGAGAATGACGGCGTCGAAGATGATGGTGGTGAAGATTTCGCCTATCTGTGGAAGCTGTTCGCGCAGGGACCTCCGCCGATGGCGGATACTGCACCGGAAGATGCCGCCGCAGCGGATGCAGGATCGCCCGTAGTAGAAGAGTCACCGGTCGCAGATGTGCCGGCAGCAGAAAATGCACCTCCGGTAAATGACGATGATACGGGACTGGATCGTTACGTGGTGGACGTCGACTGTGCGCTGACACTGCCCGCGGAAGCCCGCCGCGTATCCTGCGATTGGACGATCGCCGTTTCCGACTCTCCCCACGTCGCCATCACTGTCAGCATCATCGCCTGACCGTTATTTTTGTTTTTCTTGTTGCCACAGGGTAAAATACTGTGCCAGGGGGCACTCTCGGGGCAGCACCTGCCATAGCTGCCCCCCCCTCTCCCGGAGGGAGGAGAGGCGAGAAGTCGTCGTCAGGGCTGATCGGGGTCGTACGCTACAGCCCTGGCGCTAGGGCTCGGCCAATTCCGAGTGTTCGCCGACCACTCCGCTCTTGAATGACGGCCGGATATTGGCGCTTCTCCACGGCTGAAGGGGTATGTCCCTTCCAAGGTTCGAGGCTACGTCTGCTATCCTTCTGGCGATGGTCACCAACCGCTCGAGGCGACTGGTTCGAATCCGGCGGTGGAGTGGGGCCGAGGCACTTGCGGAAGGGCTGAACAAGAGCGATGCTCGAAGGCTGAGATCAATCCGAAGAGCGCTTGGAGCATAGTTGGGAGTGAAAGTCTGACGTGGACATCATCTATCATTATCCGCCGGAGCTACTCGACCTCTTGGTTGACACCATCCAATTACTCTCAAAGTCCAAGACAGGTGTTATAGATTTCCTTCGAGGTGCGGGCGTAGAAGAGAGAGATCTTGCGGATCTCAGCGCGCAAGTTCGTACTGATCGAACCAAGATCTACAAGGCCCAGATCGTGAGAACCGTACTCACCCGCCTGAACGAGCGCGGTGAGTCCACGTTGCGAGAGCGACGAGAGATAATCAAGCGCGTGGTAGAGTTCGAGGATTTCTCATCATGTTGGGACGAAGATAGACTGCCGGCGAAGGGACTTGTTGCACAAGTGCGCAAGGTCGTCAACGTGAAAGATGCCTTCACACGGATAAATCAGGAGAGAGAGGCAGAGAGAAAGAAGGCCGCTGCAAAAAGCGAAGCACGTACGCGCAAAAAGCAAGAGAAACGGAAGGAGATTGAAGAAGCAAAGCGGAACTTCTTTCATCTATTTGCCGAAGAAGACCCACACAAGAGAGGTCGTTTGCTAGAGCCAGCCATCAGTCAGCTCTTCAAGGTCGCAGGAATTCGAGTCCGCGAGCCCTTTCATGTCGTTGACCCTGAGGGAGGTGGCATCGTTGAACAGGTTGACGGAGCCCTAGAGTTACAATCACGGTTTTTTCTGACTGAAATAAAGTGGCTAAACAAGAACCTTCCGAAGGCTGACGCAACCGAGCACATCATGCGAGTCTTCTTTCGTACAGATGTACACGGCCTGTTCGTCTCTGCAACGCCATTCAGTTCAGGCGCTCTCGCAGTTTGCCGTGAAGGGCTGCAGAAGGGGCGCGTCATCGTTCTCTGCACATTGGATGAACTCGTGCGCGTACTTGAAGCGCAGGCCGATATCAAGACGTACCTGGAAGCTAAGGTGAATGCTGTTATAGCAAGTAAGAATCCCTATCCCCAGATCTCGATCTGAGGCCGTGAATAAACTTTTGAACCAACGACTTAGCAGATCTAACATAGGCGCCGCTAAGAATACACCTATTGGCACAGTGCCGTTGGGCGTCTACTGTAAATCGGTGATACCATGAAAATCTCGAATAGGACTACCATACAACTTGCGGAGATGATCTGCGGTGCCCACGGCCTAGGAGATGGCTATAGTTGGCCAAACTTTCCTTATCGCTCTCTGCCTGACATAATTGAATTTTTCGAGTTTTGCGACATAGAGTACAGTTCTGAGTTTACGGTCCGCAAGTCGCATGCCAGGGATGTCCTTGAGCATTTGAACGAAGAGGTCTCTGAGGACCAGAAGCTTCCGTCGGCCTCGCTACTTCATGTGATTCTAGAGCTTCTTAATCCCATCAAGTTCGAGCATAAGGGCTTGAATCGATCGGCCGCTCTCTCCGATGTGAATGAGGCGTTAGCTCACGATGGTTTACAGGTCTTTCTCAATCAAGCCGGGCGTTGTCAGATGCGGTCCATCGACGGCGCTGTCGAAAGTTCTGATCTCGTGACGAAGAGAGCCTGGACAGCTGCGGAGAGGGACCGGATCGAAACTGTCACTCGGTTCCTTGACTCCGCTTCGGAGGATGAGGTTATAGAGCAGCTATTAGTACCAATGTTTATCCAGTTGGGCTTTCAACGCGTGTCACCTTCAGGCCACAAGGACAAGGCGCTTGAGTTCGGCAAAGATATTTGGATGAAGTACCGCCTGCCCACATCGCATTTTCTCTACTTTGGTGTGCAGGTCAAGAGGGGAAAGCTCGATGCTGCTGGTCGCACAAGGAACCAGAACATTTCGGAGATTCTGAACCAAGTTCGAATGATGTTCGAGCATCCGGTTTGGGACCCGGAAACAAACAAGAAGATCCAGTTCGACCATGTGTTCATAGTATGCGGCGGAGAAATAACGAAGCAGGCCAAGGAGTTTCTGGCACAGGCCCTCGATCGAGAGGGCAGCCGGCACGTGCTCTTTGTCGACCGTGCGGAAATCCTCGACCTCGTCGTAGGTACGAACATAAGACTCCCAGAGGTTAGTTGATGAGCCTGGCAAGAATGTAGCGGCGCAGGAGATACTCGAAGGAGATAGTCAGGTGAACCGTTGTGGTGAGTTGGCCAATGCAGCCCCGAGAGTACCCCTCGAGGCAGCGACGCGGCACACGGTGTCTAAGTCGTCATGAAGTCGCTTGGGATCAACCAACGTCAATCGAAGATTTACGCAGTCCGCCCGAAGATGAATCGGCAGCCGATCGTGCCTTGGGTGCGGAGTGATTCCCACCCTTCCAAGGTTCGAAATCCGCATCTGCTATCATTCCATCAATCCTCGGCTCCTTCGGAGTCATTGCCTGTCGAGAGGACTCGGCTATTGCGGCGCCACGACCGTGACGGTGGCTGACGCGAGCCAAAGTTGGGGACGAGTGGGCAGATTATTCTGGAGATCACATGGCAAGAGCATAGGGAGCGTCAGTCAGTGGGCGTCGGCTAGCCAGAAGATTCTGCCGAAGCGTTCAAGAAGTCTGAAGAAGCATAAGGTTAGCAGCAGCTGTTCTCTCGGACCAAGCCAGTCCGGGCCAAAGAAGGGAATTTATATGGGAAAGACGACTAAGCCATGTCCGACGTGCGGTGGCACAGGAAAGAATAGTGTTCAAGTCGACGCAGGCTTGGGGACTGATACGTGCATGACGTGCAAGGGGATGGGTACTGTATTCGTGCGCACCGACGATGATGATGACGGACCATGTTTCGTAGCAACGGCAACACTAGGAGACCCTTCGCATCATTATATTCTCGAACTTCGTAGCTATCGAAATCAGGTTCTGCGTAAAACGCGAACTGGACGCATCATAATCTCAGTGTATTACATTATAGGACCTATCCTCAGTAGGGTCATCCGCCATAGCCCTGCGCTCAGGAGAGCGTCCCTGAAGCTGATAGTTCGTCCCGCCGTTCAGATGGTGCGACAGTGTAAATCATGCGCCTCTGAAAGTCACCGCAATCTCAATCCATAGCATTGCTAAAGAAAATAAATATTACATAGACGATCTCTTTTCGCAGAGAATAAATTTCCGAAATAAGTACAGAGGAAGCAGAAGGGGACAGCATCAAATGCAGAAAGAGATTTTTCCCGATTTTACTTTATCTCGTCGGTTTCTGCTGGCTCTTGCCGGCGAACGCCTAACTGCTGGGATTGGCGAAGGTCAAAACATCGTACCAAGATGGAGGAACACTGCAGGCAGTCGCGCTCGCATCGAGCCCTTCCAAGGTCCTGATTGCGTGTGCTACGGTCCTAACGGGCTTTCCAATGCCGTTGAAGGCTAGATCAGGATAGAAGATAGATTAGGCTGATTTCCATGCGATATTATCGATGCCTCGCAAGATGGAAAATTTCACATGCTCCCGCCCGTCTGCCTGTATCTGGACTTCGAATACTAGCTAGCTAGGTGGCACCTTTATAATTATATTTACTGCAGACTCCCAAAGATCTCTCTTGGCGCGAGAAGCCTGCGGGCATATGGGCCGACTGCCGCGATTCTGGGAAGTCGCCAGCGGCTGCGACAATACAGAACTCGGATGTTCAGGACTTAGGAGGATAGCTACCGATGGCCATAGGTGCAACAATGCGTAGACTTCTCAGCGCTTGCAGGGAGAAGGGCGTCCAGTTCCAGCAGACCACCAGAGGGCTGCCAAGATGGAAGGGGGTCTGCGTCATTTGCGTTGTCGGTTGGATTGTTTTGATCTCAACCGGTGTCGTCGTTTATCAATCCGGCAAGGAGAAGCCTCAAATCATCAAGATCGCTCTTGTGATTCGAGAAGTTTTAGACAAGACACGGACGCTCAACCAGAAGACTGAACATGCACTCAAACACTATCTGCGGGAGTTAGAAAAAGAACGACCGGAATGGAGTTTCGAGGTCGAAACTTTCTCCGTTGACAACGAAAATACGGCTAGCGTTTGGGAAGAGATATCCAGCAACACATCCTATTTCTTCGTGGTCGACAACGCATGGGGGTCAAATATGATGCAGGCCGCCAGCATCATTAACCGCGATGCATTGCCCGTCATCTCCCTCAATGCCGACAAACTCACAGCTGACCCCGGCAACCAGGTTCTCTTTCTAGGCCACGCAGATCTCTACCCAAAGTTCGTCACGGCATTTGTGAAAAATATTCTTGGCCATGACGCGATTCAATTCGTGACAGAAAGTAAATATCGTCTAAAGGAATATTTCCTGGCGGAATTCAGTGAGTATGGCGTGGACTATGGCGAGCCCATCGAGTTGGACGGAGAGGCGAGCCCGCTCGACATACAGGAACTCCTAGGCAACCTAAGCAAGCGACCAGGCGTTCCAATTGTCCTCAATACTCACTACAAGTGGGGCGAGGGAATCTTGAACATCGCCGAGTCCGACTCGACTATTCGTGGGATGACGTTTGTAGGCCCTCCGGCTGTCATAAGTGGCGCCAATATGGACGAGTTTGGGAGTAGTGGCTCGGGCAATGAATTCTACATGATAGCTGACCCAATCGATGCGTTGACCCACAGAGTGACTACGGATCTTCGACGGTTCAAGAAAGAAACGAGCTTCTGGAAGGATTCAACCAGCGATACCGAGTACGTCAAGCGATGTCTAGATGCCGTGGAGATCATTCGTTATGCTCTAGACTTTGATGGCAAGAGGGAGTATGAAAACCTCGAAGATCGTCGCATTATGATGGCCTCGGCGCTCGGCGCTCTTTATGGGGACAGCCTGCCTGGCCAAGATGATCTCTATATATTCGACGAAAGTGGCAGAGTAGTCCATGAGACGACATTCGTTCATCATGCCAATGGGACTAAGCAATCCTATCCGCTTCAACTAAATTCAAGTTATCAGACGATCGACAACATCGTCGTTGGGGTCGAGCTACTTGATGTTTCTGACCTTGACCCTGACGCAAATTCGTTCAAGGCAGACTTTCTATACTGGACTGTAGAGCCAAAAAGTGGGCGCGATGCTCCCCCAGGCGCCAATAAAGGATCTGGCATAGAAGCGAAAGTCAACAACAAAGGAATGGGAGACGGCGCAATGACAGCTGCCATTTCACCTATCTTCTTTCCTAATCTTAAGCAAGAATTCTCGCAGCGTTTGTTGTTGGAACGTCGAGGTGCTGCTCTTGGGAAAGATCGCCACCTGCACTACCGCCGCTATCAAGTGAGCGGGGAATTTCACCACAGCTTTTCCCTCGAGGATTTCCCCTTCGACGAGCAAGAGCCAGCTCTCCAGATCGGCATCATAAACCCTTCCGACAAGTTGCGCATATCATTTGACCCATCTATTCTAAGTCAGTACAACAAAGATGCCTCTGGGCAGTCAGTCTATATTCCGGGTTGGACTACGACGCGGGCGCCTTACGCTACCGTCGAAAACCGTGTGACGGCCGATCTGCTTGGTGATCCGAGCCTGGCTCGAGCCCAAGCCTATAAATTTAAGACCCTGAGTTTCTGGGTTCCTGTGAAGCGCACTTGGATAAGTCAATTTTTTGTTATCGCGCTTCCACTCGTCGCTATAGGGTTGATATCTCTTTTTCTTTTGTTCTCACCTAACACCACCTATGAGACAGTTGGCGACCTCGCAGTCGGCATCTTCCTTAGCATTATCACGTATTCCATTGCGTACACTCAGTTGACTCCAGCCTCAAATGTACTGACGAAAGCTGATCATCTATTCTACGGCACATTTCTCACAGTCATGGCGGCGTTTGCTTGGATCATCTTTTCGAATATCGTATACAAGGCCGATGTTCTTCGCAGTCAGGGTGTAGGAACCCCGTTCAAGGCAGCACGTTTAGTCTTGGTGCTTGCGTACACGGTTTGGGTAATTATGATTCCAGGCTTATAACTGGAAGCAAACTCAAGGGGAGAGGGCGTACAGGTGTTGCCGACGATGACGATGTGGCCAACCGCGGGGGAAGTTTGGCCCGTGCTGCCCCCTGACTGCCCCTGGGGTGTTCCCTCAGCGAGAACGACCTATATTTCGGGCTTTGTAGTCCGTTGACTACCGCCCTTGTATGGTCCGGAGCGTGGCTGTGGGAGCTTCCCTTCCAAGGACGAAGGATCGCGTCTGTTATCATTCTGGCGACCGCAAGGCCAGACATCAGCCGGAGGCGGTGCGAGTGGAACCCAACAGCAAGACCTACCAGCTAGCTGCGATCCAGATCGGGAGATGCTAGGGCGAGCGCGTTGAGAGGCAAGCTCGGAAGAGCCGGAGGTTTCGAAGAAGGTATGTGGCGGTAGATTGCGGCCAAAGGGGGGCCAGCCCTGCCGCGAACAGTTGACTAGACTTCTCGGCACACTAGCTCTATTGTCAGGAGGGACAGCATGAAGCTATTGAGCAGAGGAACCGTCTGAGCAAAGGAGTTCTCGCCCACCATTCGGCGACTCATTCGCAAGAACGTGAGAATAAGCAGACGTTGGTGCCCGAAAGAAACTGTTATACGCAGATCAGAGAAAGGCAATTAGCCTCAAGGTCAGACAATTATCTGCGGGCTGTGTTTTGTGACATCTATTTCTTTTGCTTGAAAGGTAATTAATTTGTGAAAATTGAAGAGAGCCACCAAATACTAAAGACTCGGGGCGACAATAATCCCGTTCTATTGGACCGCGAGGCTGAACCTCCGGACCCGGAGAAGCCGTTCAGGTTGGTAGCTGACGTGGCTTGCTCTTGGGCGAAAGCTGGGGATGTCTTTGGTTCTGAAAAGTTACGGCCTCGGATAGAACCGTGGTTGACAGCGCTGGTCCAATCCGAGCACCTCTCCTTGCTCGTGGGTTCGGGGCTGACGCATGCCGTCCACGGACTAACGACCGAGGAAGCCCTGCCTGGGATGAGTACCGCCACCTTTGGCGTTCGACACGAGGAGATCACAGCGGAAGCGAGACGCGCTGCAAAACTCGCTAGGCGTGATGGCGGTAACTTTGAGGACCAGATTCGTGCCGCGACTGAATTGCTCCGGGGTCTCGAAATCCTCGCGTCTACCAAGGCCGAGGATAGAGCGGAGCAGAAAGAGATCAAGACGCTGCGAAAGGGGATAGAGAACGCTCTCAGCTCGTTCGCCAGCTCAATCCTCAAGGCTGAGCGACGACTCGTCTCGGCGTCTGCCGAAAAGCGAGAGGATGCGTTCAACTACCTCGTCAGCTTTCTGATGAGTTTCGCCAGCCGTTCCGGCACCCGCGAGCGTCTGCATCTTTTCACGACAAACTACGATCGATACATTGAAGCGGGGGCCGATGTAGCGGGACTACGACTGATCGACCGCTTCGTAGGTACTTTGGCTCCAGTGTTCCGTGCCTCACGGCTCGATATCGATCTCCACTACAACCCGCCCGGCATCCGTGGCGAACCACGCTACCTGGAAGGCGTCGCTCGATTCACGAAGCTTCACGGATCGGTTGACTGGGTAGACTGGGATCGGACGATTCGCCGTACCGGGCTTCCATTTGGAGCTGATGGAATTGTTCCCTATCTTTCTCCGCCGGGGCAGGTTGGCGCGAACGCAGAGCAGCTGATGATCTATCCTAACGCCGCTAAGGATCGGGAGACCGCATCCTACCCTTACGTAGAGCTATTTCGAGACTTTGCCGCAGCGATCTGCCGGCCGAACAGCACCTTGCTCTGCTACGGTTATGGCTTCGGAGATGAACACATCAACCGCGTCATCGAGGATATGTTGACTATCCCATCGGCGCATCTTGTGGTGATAGGACACGGAGATCCCCTCGGCCGAATCATGAGAACGTACGAGAAGCTGGGCAGGCACGCCCAAGTAACCCTTTTGATCGGCGACCACCTTGGCGACCTCCGGAGCCTCGTGGACCACTACCTGCCGAAGCCTGCTATAGACCGGACCACGTTCCGTATGGCGGAGCTCTTGAAGGCCCGTTGGGCAACAGGCCAGGATAGGGGCGAAGCGGAGGGCGCCCCTCCGGTGGGCGAAGAAGGTCAGGGCTGATGACCCAGACTCCCTTCGAGTTAGCCGGAAGCTTCCGGGTCGGCACTGTAGACTTCGTGTCTCCGGACGACATCAAGGTCGCCTTGGACATCGAGGCGCCCGATTCTGTCGCGCTGAACGATGGCGGGCCTCGACCGTTCCCTCGAGTCAATGGCTACTTGTTGATTCCAGTCGACGACGGATACCTCGTCGGTCAGACCGAGTGGATGACAATAGAGCGATCGCCTTTCCCGAAGCGGCGTGGAATGCAGGACTTCGGACTCGTGGACCTGCCCTATCCACTGCGCAGGCTGAGCCTCAACCCGCTGGGTACTCTGCGATTGCGTGCGAACGACCGGAGCTTTGTCTTCCGGCGAGGTGCCGATGCATTGCCATCGGTCGGCACCGCAGTCTTGCTGCCGACGGAGTCCCAGCTCCGCTCAATCGTGGAGTCAGGCGAAAAGCGTCGCATAATGATAGGTACGAGCCCACTCGCAGGCGACTCTCAGGTCTGCGTTGATCCGAATAGGCTTTTCGGGCGCCATCTCGCAATCCTAGGCAACACCGGTAGCGGCAAGTCCTGCTCGGTGGCTGGGCTAATCCGTTGGAGTCTTGAGCAGGCGCAACAGACCCGCGCCAGCCAACCTAATGCACGTTTCATCGTTCTCGACCCAAACGGAGAGTATTCGCGGGCGTTCCCGAAGGACGATCTCACCGTTCAGGCCAGGATTTTCAAGGTGAATCCCGCGACAGACGAACCGGCACTGAAGGTGCCACTGTGGTTCTGGAACAGCGCCGAGTGGTGCTCCTTCACGCAGGCGAGCATGAGAACACAGCGCCCGCTGCTTCGGAGAGCGCTGCGGGAGGTCAAAGCTGGACGAATCGGCGTTGCCAAGCCGACAGAAGAAGAGAGGAAGCTTGCCCTGCGCAGATATCTCTCGTCCCGACTGATCTCGATCCAGCGCGACTTGCGCTCGGGCGCGATACAAACGGACGAAAGCAAGTTTGGCTATCGACTCAAGGCCATCAAGAGTGATTTGGAGGCGAAGATTGGCGAGTTTCCGAGCAACCGCCTTAGCCTTACGAAGGTCAAAGGAGCGATCAACAAGGCGCTGAAGGCCACGTTCCATAGCTTCACAAGGGCCGGAGAGACCATCGAATACTATCGAGCGTTTACCGAAGATCAGGTCAACGCCATCGCTGATGCCCTGCGGTCGGCCGTGAGTAAAGTTGGAGGCATCATCTACCAGGAAGGCCCTGACGAAGACATCCCGGTGCCGTTCAGCGGAACAGACTTGGCGGACCATCTCGAGATTCTGGCGGAGCAGGAGAACGTTAGTCACTACGTGGACTTTCTGGTCGCTCGTATCCGTACTTTCCTCTCGGATCCCAGGATGAAAGCAATCATTGCCGATACTGACGACATTACCATTGAGAATTGGCTGGCGGACTACATTGGGGGCCACGACTCGGCAAGTCCGTGTGTGTCGGTTATCGACCTCTCGCTAGTGCCAACCGAGGTTGTTCATGTCGTCACTGCCGTGATTGCCCGCATGACTTTCGAAGCGCTTCAGCGCTACGCCAAATTGAGCCAGATGACGCTTCCCACGGTGCTGGTGATGGAAGAGGCACACACATTCATCAAGCGCTACAAGGAAGACGCTGAGAACCAAGACGCGGCGACCATCTGCTGCCAGGTCTTCGAGCGCATCGCACGGGAAGGGAGGAAGTTCGGACTTGGCCTGGTCTTGTCGTCCCAGCGGCCTTCCGAGCTTTCTCCAACGGTCTTGTCTCAATGCAACACTTTTCTCCTTCACCGGATCAGTAACGACCGCGACCAGGAACTCGTCCACCGGCTCGTCCCCGACAACCTTAAAGGGTTACTCCGTGAGCTGCCATCATTGCCCTCGCAGAGCGCGATCCTTCTCGGGTGGGCATCTGAACTTCCTGTCCTCATGAAGATGAACGACCTGCCCAAATCACAGCAACCGCGATCTGACGATCCTGAGTTCTGGGGTACCTGGGTGGGCAACTATGGGGCCAATAGGAAAGTATCGCGCAGTACGGACTGGTCGCGGATCGCGAAGGACTGGCAGGCAGGTCAAGCAGACAAGAACGAGGCTAGCGATTGAGTGGATGGCGTATTCCTGGGCGAGGCGTGTGCCTGTCGTAATGCGACAATTGACCAAGCTCACAACCTTCGCTGTGACAACATCTTGGGGCAAAATTATGCGAACGATTGAAGTCGCGGATGTGCTAGTCGAGGTGCGGCACGGCCGATCATTGTTTCAGAGACTGTTAACAGAGCTTAGGTTGAATACATGCTAAACGACCTCCTTCATCGAGGATGCTTTCCCAAGGAACTCCCAAATCCGTTTACTACCGCCAGCTTTGCCGCAGCGATCGGCTCAGTCAATGCCGCCGGACTTCCCGGCGCGTTGTCTTTTGCAGGGGCAACTAGGCGACCCAGGAGCCTCGAGACTGGAAAACTAGTTAAATACTCCCATGCTCGCGGGGGCTTGCAACGGCGACTCTTGTCGATACCAAACCCTATTCATTATTACTTGCTGTGCTCGGAGATTAATGCGAATTGGACGGAACTCCATCCGTTGGTTTCCGATCTGACGATTTCTGCCACAGCGCCAAAGCTAGCCCCCAGAGGGCGGGCTCTTCAGGGTGCGTACGGTTTGAAGCATAAGCCCAGTCTTGAGATGCGCACTCGCCTCAACAATAGGTTCGTACTTCAAACGGACATCGCTAGATTTTATCACTCGGTGTATACTCATTCAGTCCCATGGGCCATACTCACGAAGCCCGTCGCTAAAGGAAAACGCGGCTTCGGTACCTCCTACGCAAACCGCCTGGATTACTGGATCCGCATGGGGCAGGATCAACAGACGGTCGGAATTCCTATTGGCCCCGACACATCGCTGTTGATTGCTGAGCTGATTATGCAGAGATGCGATCAAGAGATCCTTAAGAAAATCGTCGACCTGAAGGGGCATCGCTATATAGATGACTACGAGTTCGGTTTCCGAAACCGGACGGCTGCGGAGGACGGTTATCACCACCTAGAGCAGGTACTGGGGGGCTATGAATTGGCTTTGAACTCCCTTAAGACTGATATCCAATCTCTTCCTCTGGAACTGGAGGCCCCATGGGTATCCAAGATGACCTCGTTCGAAATCCGTACTGGCGCAACTACTCAGCGGGCAGATTTGCGCCGATACTTTGACCTCGCATTTAGATACCAACATGCCAACGAGGGCAAGTCCGTACTTCAATTGGCAGTCGGCCGTCTGCGGCGGCTTCAGGTCCACTCGGAGTGCTGGGAGCAGTTTCAGCATTTACTCTTGCTTGCGGCCTCACCGTACCCGGCCTGCCTCCCATACGTTCTCGAGAACATCATCTCGCGAGTGAATAAGGGACGTGTCCTCGATAGAGAGGCGCTAGAAGCAGTTCTCAATACGTTGATTGAAGAACATGCCGGCCTACCACATTCCAGCGAGGTTGCATGGTCCATCTGGGCATCAATCGCCCTTGACATTCCGATCCACTCTGCCGCGGTGGATGCATTAGATGAGTCTGAGAACTCGGTAATCGCACTTCTTGCTCTCCACGCTGAGTCTTTGGGCCGCATGAGGAAAGATTTGAGTAAACGCAAATGGCTGCCACACATGACTACTGCTGGGCTGTATGACGATCAGTGGCTACTTGCTTACGAGGCCGGCGTCAAAGGTTGGCTGCCTACACATGGCGGGGGTAGCCATATTGCCCAGGATCCGGCTTTCGATTGGATGCACAAGGCGGGAGTCAGTTTCTACGATACAGCAGGTGCCGCGCCGCCAACCTCGGGAACCGTCCCAGAGCCTAAGCCGCCAACCTTCTCCCTCTTCCTGTTTCGAGAGGCATCTGACTAGGATCGTGGAGAGTGTCTGTCTCCTGCCCGAGAACTTGGCAAGAGCGGCGTTGTCAAGAGTGCCGAAGTATCAAGTGATTAGGTGGGGCGGCCCAGGGAAGAGAACGAGCGGCCAAGCCGCCCACAATCACTCTCTCTTTCGCGCGCTTGCCCAAAGGACACGAAGAAAGCCTGGTACCAGGGGCCGGCTCGTCGCCCGCAACACGTCGAGTTGGGCTGGGAGCAGGGCACGCCCGAAGACAGCGCTGTTGATTGACACGGGTAGCCAAGAGTGGTGGGACGTGGGGCAACGTTGGCCAGTGCTGCCCCTCCAGTGCTGTTGATGACGATGAAAAACGGCTGCATTCTGACGGCCACCCGCTCTTTTGCCTTGAGCCATGCGGCGACTGAGCTTGTCTTTTGTCTTCTGGGGCTGGGGATGAGAGGAGGGATTGGTCCTGAGCGCCTAGCGGCGAGCGTCCTTGCAGCCTCGGGCGAACGATAGGATCCTCGGTATGTCGAAGGCCATAGTCGAGGCCTCCTTGCTGCAGGCGGACGGCGGCAGATGTGACGCCGTCCGCAGGCTGGATGCTCCAGAGTGCTGCTGGGTTGTGGTGTTGAGTGCGGCACAGAATGTGTTAGTGTTTTCCTGCCCTTGGCACCCGCAAAGAGCGCCGTGATACGCTGCCCACGACGATGGTACGACTGGGTAAGCGTCTGCTTTCAATATGTTAGGCGGACATCGCGGCAAGGGATCACCCTATATAGGGACCTGCGTCGTGTCTGCTATCATACCGCGATGTCGACAACGCTCGTCGAGATAGTTAGTTGAAGAGAGGGCGAGCCGGCAGCCTCCTCGCTGGGGGCGTCCGGGTCTCTCCTTTGAGCTTCAGGCAAAGTGCTTGAGCGGTAGAAGTGGATCAAGCCGAAACCAGCTTGAGCGGCCCCAGATCTTGAACGGCCCCAGACTGTCTCTTCTCATCCCAACAGTAGATGGTGCCCTCCAGCCGGACATCATTTTAGACTCTATTCAGAGGGTGACAGGTGTCTGACTACTTAGTTGGAATTGATGTGGGTTCTAGCAAGATTGGAGTTCTGATCGGGGAGCCCGGTGAGGAATCCGTTTCAGTAATTGGTAAAGGTATGGCCCCCAACCGCGGTACTCGCCGCGGAAACGTTCAGAACGTCGAACAAACCGTTGAAGCATTAATGCAAGCCTGCGAAGAAGCTGAGGTTATGGCGGGAGTCAAGATCTCAAAAGGGTATGTGGGTTTCGCAGGTTCTCAGATTAAGAGCGCCAACTCCCGCGGTTCGTACTCGATGACGCGTAGCGACCAACAGATTACCCGACGAGACATCCGGAAGGTTCTCGTCAATTCTAGCTCAGCTTCGTTAACTAAAGACCGAGAGATCCTTCATAACATTCCGCATGAGTTTTTGGTCGACGGCAGAGGCCGGGTCGCAAATCCGGAGGGGATGCTAGGTACTCAACTCGAGATACGCGCACATATCGTCACATGCAGCAGCGAACACGCTAACCTTTTGAGGACCTGTCTGAATCGTGCCGGAATTGAAATTGAAGAATTGATCTTCGAACCCCTCGCGGCAGCAGAGGCGGCCCTCCAGCCGGATGAGAAACAAGCAGGAAGTCTTCTAATCGACATCGGCAGTGGAAGTACCGAGTACGCACTATTCTTCGGCGGCCACATGCAGCAAGGCGGAGTCTTGCCGATCGGAGCTAGTCACTTCACAAATGACATCGCAATGGTGCTTCGTACGCCCTTCGCTGAAGCAGAACGGCTCAAGGTCCGTTACGGCTGCTGTGTTCAAGATCTCATTGACGAAGAATCGTCAGTCGTGGTTCCTGGGGTTGCTGGCGGCGCTGAACGATTGCTTCCTACAAGTGAGCTTGTTGAGATCCTCCAACCGCGCGCTGAGGAACTCCTCAGCATAGTGCGCAGTGAACTCACTGAGAGCGGTTGGGAAGAGCCTCCAAGTCGCGGCGTAGTCCTGACGGGCGGCGGTTCGCAGCTAGACGGCTTTCTAGCACTCGCGGAGAGCGTTTTCTCTAGCAAAGCACGCTACGGTTTGTCCCAGCACCTCCTAGGCATTATTGATGCTACGAGTACCGCTTGGTGTACTGCAGCTGGCCTCTTGCTTTATGGCAACAGGATCAGAAAGAGAGAAAAAATCTCTAGCCCGCGACTCGGCACTCTGAGTCTTACGCAAACCTTGCATTCTCTATTCGATGATCTACTTTAGTAGTGCCTGAAGTTTTCTAAGAATGGGATAGAACCTGGTTCCTCGATACAATTCACGTACCACTTGGTGCCCTTTACCACTTCATACCAATTCGACTCTGTGCTAGAACTGAACAGCTTGACTCTGATTCTCTGTTTGAGCTTCTTGCTGAATTTCACTTTCGAATCAGGAAATCCAGGCCGCACGGAGAAGATGAACTGACCCGGTGCTTCAGCGTCCTCGTGGAGGCGAAGAGAAGCCGAAGCGATCCAACGAACAAACGGGATAATCGTAGATATTTCTTTTCCGGTGATTCTTGGTCCGCCCAAAGAATGATCCACGAAAAGTAACAGCAGTGGTTCGGGAATCTCGATTACGTCGTTGTCATCTCGCACGTCCAGCTTTGAGATCAGACCTTCAGCTGTCCAATAAAATCGCTCCGGGAATTCGACGCCGAGACTCTTCTCGCAGTCCGAGAACAGTTCTTCTATCAAGAATTTTTTCATTAAATCGGTCAGTGGGATTGAGTCGCAGGCGACGCGACCTTCAATAAGACTCTTAGCAAAAAGGAATTCCATTATCGAGCGGTGCGCAAACTTATAATTTCCTTCCGCATCCCTGTTCAAGAGTGAGCGCCCAGTGACCTGCCACCGCTGCAGTTTTTCTCTCCAGGAATCCAGAAAATCTGGAAGTTCCTCCAGGGGTAGTGTCTCGCGACCCCTTTTCTCTCTGTTAAGATAGATATTGACCGCCAAATATTTAGAGAAGTCTAGCAAGGCTCCTTTGTTATCCCGAAAGCTTTCTCTTTCGAGCCAAGAATCAATCATGATTTTGTAGATTTCGGAGGCCGATCTAACTGCGATATCTTCCTTCACGATGTCGGGAATGTGCGCAAGAAGCATAGGACGTACGCTCAAGAGAGGGCATTTCTGGACAACTTGAGTCGCCTTTCTCCTTTGCCCGAACTGCCATGGCTTGTACCTTCTTTTCAGGTATTGAGCTACATCTGTGTCGCTGAATGGCGCAAGGTAGAGCTTCCAGAAATCGTATTCGCCTTTCTCGCCCGCCTTTCTTGGTCCAAATCTCGCAATGCCTGTCTTGACTGGGATCTCTTCGTCCTTGGGGAAAAACTGAGTCCTGCAGGTGATTATTACGCGGTTGAAGCTTCGGCACAAAGCCAGCAGTGATTCTATTCGCTCCTTATGATTGGGTCGAGCCTTCGTATCTTCATCAAAGGCATCCAATAACAGAACAGTCTCGCTTGGGTTTGGCACGTTGCCTATCAGCGCGTCTGCGTCAGGAGTGCCAAGTGGTATAAGAGCCATACGGCGCCTTTTGCGCTTTTTCTTTCTAGAGTTGACTGCATAATAATTTAAAAGAAAAGATGTCTTTCCAGTCCCAGAATCGGCCAGAATAAGAAGGTGGCGTTTGCCGCTCTCTTGTTCGATGAAATCGTCTACTTTTGAGAATAATTCTTCGCTCGCTGCAACAAGAGCGTGCCGCAGTTCCAGTTCTTGGGATGGGTCTATGTTAGTGCATCTTGGCCGAACATAGTATCGGGTAGATAGTTCGATAGTGGCTTTGTCGAATGGGCCGCTCGGGAATTGACTAATCAGGTATTTTTCGTTCTGGCGTGCTGCCATGATTGGATACCATGCAGCATATAGCCTGCCTATGCTTACGGAAAGAGCAAGCACACTGATTATTAGGCTTAATGCCCATAGGAACTCTTGCGACATCTTTGATTCAGCCTGACCTGACGCAATTCAAACAGAATGGAATACTGAGGCTTCTTCGAGCAGATCTCGGTGCTGGGTCGCCGACTGGGAAGCGTGCATGCACGGTAGAAGCCAATCCGAACGCTGCACTGGTGATAGCTCACCGAGCCCATGCGCTAGGAGACCACCAAGCGCGACGCCTCGTCGACCAGTTCGTCGTCGCTGCCACCGGCCGCCCCAGACTCGGAAACTGCTTCCGGCACCTTGAGGACCCCGGGGTCGAGATCGGGCTTGCCGTGCCGCTTAAGCCAGCGGATCAGGGCCGCAGTCTCCTGCTCACTGACGTAAGCGCCGTGCATGCGAATCACGCGCGAGGTACCCGGAGCCTTGAACAGCGCGTCGCCTTTGCCGAGCAACTTCTCCGCTCCCACCTGATCAAGGATCGCACGCGAATCGTGACGGCTTGCCGTGGCGTAGGAAAGACGGCAAGGAAAGTTTGATTTGATCGTGCCGGTCAGCACGTCGACCGAAGGTCTCTGGGTAGCGATGATCAGGTGGATACCAACCGCCCGGGCCATCTGTGCTAGCCGGACGATCGAGGTCTCGACATCGGACGACACCATCATTAAGTCCGCCAGTTCGTCGATAACGATCACGTAGTACGGCAGCGGCTTCCAGTCTTCAGGCTCGAATTTGCTCTCCCCTACCTTGAACGACAGGCGCGTGCGCTTTTGGGGGTCGGGGATCGCCCGGTTGTAGTAGTCGATCGATCGCACGTGGAGCTCGGCGAGGAGCCGATAGCGGCGCTCCATCTCCGCCACCGCCCAGCGGAGGCTGTTGGCGGCCTTCTTGGGATCGACCACTACTTCGGTTTTGAGATGGGGAATGTCGTGGTAGACTTCGAGCTCAATGGGCTTGGGATCGATAATGATGAATTTTACCTGGTCCCGCGTCGACTTGTAGATGATCGAGGTGATCATGCTCTGAAGCCCGACCCTCTTGCCGGCACCGGTGGCGCCGGCAACCAGCAGATGGGGCATGGTAGCGAGGTCGGCGCAGTAGGGCCGGCCGTAGATGTCGACACCAAGGGCGATGGTCAGCGGCGACGGCGAGTGCTTGAACTTCTTGTGGTTGAGTAGGAAGCCGAGATGGATCACCGAACGGCTGTCGTTGGAAACCTCTACACCAAGCGTCGACCGGCCGGGGAGTCGCTCAATGCGTACTGACTCTGCCCTGAGCGCCAGGGCGAGATCGTCCTGGAGGTCAACAATGCGGCCGACCTTCATCCCTGGCGTCGGTTGGAACTCGTAGACCGTGACCACCGGTCCAGGACTGATGCCCTCGATGTTGCCCTCGATTCCAAAGAGATGGAGAGTTTTACGGATCATGTCAGCGAGACGTTGAACCTCTTCCTTACCGTGGCCTGCGCGCTGTAGGTCCGTACGTAAGAGACTCACCGGCGGCAGTTCAGGGATCTCTCCAGTGTCGAAGGCGAGAGCTTGTTGGCTCGGCCGCGGCATCCTCATACCCACTCTGCGTGCCTCGGTTCGATCCATGGGTTTTCCACCGCCATCAGACGACATCCCGAGAGCGGTCCGTGAAGACGTACTCTGCCCTAAGCCCACGCCTTGTCGTTCCTTTGTTCGCTTCACGCGATGGGCTATTACTCGACGGAGGGCCGCCTTCTCCGACCGTATATTCCGACGTTGCGCTCGCAGCAGCTCGAAATTCCCCCAAAGCGCCCTTACGCGCGCCTTTCCGGACTCGAATATGTATCGCAGAGACAAACCCATGACGAAAGCCGCATCCTACCATCAACGCGGCTAATTCTAGGGCACTGCGCACCAGAGAGTCGTTGGAGTGCAGACTGCCGAGTATGAGCATCTCGGCGGAAGGCGCAATCCACATGACTTCACTTCGGTGGAAACCAGCGTACGATCGGAGGGCGGTCTTAACCGTCGCTCCCCGGTGTTTCGGATCACTAAGTGGATAACTAGGCGCAACGATGCGATTCCAAGAATTTTAACTGACGGACGGGCTCAGCATGCATTGTCGGTATTACTGAGGCCGGCCTTCAGCTCGCCGTTGCTCCCACTGTGCCATCCGATCCGAGGTTGAGTGGCGATCTCGTTGTTGTCTGCTGTCAAGAGCGGGGGAGTATTGTCCAGTGCTTCCCCGCCAGTCCCCCTTGACACCTGCAAAGAGCGCCGTGATACTCTGCCTAAGACGATGGTACGACTGGGTAAACGACGTGCTTTCAGTGTGTTAGGCGAACACCCCGACAAGGAATGGCGGTCGGTGACGCTGCCCGCATCTCACCCTATATAAGACGCAAAACGGTCCGTCGTTCTGCAACCCGGACGCGAGAAAGTTGTCGAAACTTTGGAGCTGTCGGCTACCCAGGGCTGTCTTATAGGGCCGTTGGTGCGGCATGGTGACGCAGTACGTCGATCAGGTGCTCGACGACGGTGGAGAGACTTGGAGCGTTTCGCCGGTCACGACGATGCTTGAGTTCGTTGAGCTCCAGTCGAGCTGGCCGGATCCTGACGCAGCGGACCCCGGGCGCATTTTTACGGTTTGACATCTAGTTATCTATTCGCCTGCCACCTAAAATGCGCGCAGGGATTCAGCGTCATCGCCGTCATCAACCTCAGGGTGGATGAGGGCTTTTCCTGAATATGGTCCGTCGTTCTGAATTGTCGTTCTGAAGTCTGTGTTGTCAGCGTTCTGGAAGCTCGGTGGGCTCCAGAATCGGGTGCGTTGGGAGGCCTGCCGTCATTCTGGAACCGTGCTTCCACCGTCGTGGAAGCAGGCTAGGTCTTTTCAGAGTCCATAGACGTGATTCCTGAGCCCAAGCCTGCCGCGAGGGAAGGGATCCTGGCGGCGGGAAAAGCTCAACAAAGTGTTAGTCTGTACGTTAGATAAGAGGTCATGATGCGATATTTCGCCCTTTGGCTTGCCCTGGCGTCCGTGGCACCGGCCCTGCTCGCTCAAGAGATGCCGCCGGCCCTGGTAGAGACCGCTCCGATTGAGGAGCGTGAATTTCACCAGGAGTTGACGCTGGTCGGCCGGACCGAGGCTCGACGGGAGAGTCGGATCGTGGCCGAGGTCAGCGGACGCGTGCAGTCTCTGGCGGCTCAAGAAGGACGGCCGGTGAAGCGCGGCCAGGCGCTGGTGACGATCGATTGTCGCCGGGTCTCTTTAGCTCTTGATGCTAAGCGGGCCGAGGCAGCGCAAGCCATGGCAGATTCTGATCTGGCTCGCAAGGAATTGGAGCGGGCACGCGAGCTGGTCGAGACGTCAGTCTTTCCCGAACGCAATCTGGATAGTGCCGAGGCCGAAGCTCGACGCACTTCTGAGCGCTATCGTGAGCTCGAGGCCCAGCGCGGACGCTTGGAGCTGGACCTCGAAGACTGCACCATTCGCGCGCCCTACGACGGCTTCACCGTGGGCAAGCTGGTGGACGTCGGGGAGTGGGTGGAGGCTGGGACGCCGGTCTACGAGATGGTGGATCTGTCCGTGGTCAAGGTGACCGCCGATTTGCCGGAGCGGCGTTTCGGTGAGGTGGAGGTCGGCAGCTCGGTGACCATCACTCGCACGAGCTCCAATTCGGGGTCGGCAGGCAACGAAGGGGTGGTGCTGACCGGTCGGGTGACCGGGATCGCCCCACGGGCTTCGGAGACCACTCACACCTTCCCAGTGCTCATCGAGGTCGAGAACGCTGGCGGACACCTGGGCAGCGGCATGTTGGTGCGAGCATCTTTGATGCTCCGAGGAACCTTCTCAAGCTTGAGCATCTCCAAAGATGCGATCGTGCGCCAAGACGATCGCACGATGATCTACACGGTCAGAAACGGTCAAGCCACGGAAGTGGCGATCACCGTCCGTGGCCACCAGGACACCCTGGTGGCGATTGACGGCGACGGCTTACAGGCCGGTGTGCCGGTGATCGTGCGCGGCAACGAACGCATCGGTGACGGCAGTCCGGTGCAGGTCGCGAGCGATGGTTCTGGTAACGACGACGGAAAGGAAGCGCCATGAGTCCCATCGACGCCTCGATTCGCTATCCGGTAACCGTCGCCGTCGCGGTGCTGATCGCAGTCCTCGGGGGGCTGCTCGCCCTGACCTCGGTGCCGGTTCAGTTGAAGCCCGAGTTCGGCAAACCGATGATCCACGTTCAGACCTTCTGGCCCGGCGCGTCCCCCGAGGAAGTCGAGAAGGAGATCATCGAAGAGCAAGAGGATTTCCTGAAGGCGGTGGTCGGTGTGGTCGAGATGCAGTCTCAGTCGATGGACAGCACCGGCCATATCGCGCTCGAGTTCGCGTCCGGCACCGATCTCGACGCCGCCATCGTGCGGGTCACCAACAAGTTGGGCGAGGTGCCCTCCTACCCCGAGAACGCTCAGCGTCCGACGGTCTCGACCGTCGGGCCGTTCCAGGACAACTCGATCGCCTGGTTCGTCGTGCGCGGCGATGGTTCAGTCAACGTGCCCGGGATGGCGACGTTTCTCGACGATACCGTCAAGCCGCGGCTCGAGCGGGTCGAGGGGGTGGCCGGTGTCGGCTTCTTCGGTGCCCTCTTCCGCGAGTTGCACGTCGTCTACGACCCGGATCTACTGGCTTCGATGGGCATCACCATCTCGGAGCTGGCGTCGGCGCTCGAAGCCGAGAGTCAGGATATTTCGGCGGGTGACTTCGGCGAAGGCAAGCGGCGCTACGTGGTGCGCACCATGGGTCGCTACCGGGATCCGCAGGATATCGCCCAGACCGTGATCAAGGTCCGCGCTGGGGTGCCGATCCGGGTCGGAGACGTCGCCGAGATCGAGCTTGGCTTCCAAAAGCCCGCGGCTCTGGTGCGCTACCAGGGCGAGCCTGGGCTGGCGATGAACGCCCAGAGACAGCTCGGCTCGAATACCTTGGAGGTCATCGACGGCCTGCTCACGGAGGTCGAGTCGATCAATCAGGAGATCCTGGAGCCGCGCGGTATGACGCTCGAGATTGCTTACACCGAGAGCAACTACATCGAAGCGTCGATCGACCGGGTGATGAGCAACATCTACCTGGGCGGTTTTTTGGCGATCGCCGTGCTCTTTCTTTTCTTGCGCTCGCCCACCTCGATCTTGGTGGTCGGTCTGTCGATCCCGATCTCGGTGATCACATCTTTCCTGGCGATGTACCTGCTCGGCCGCACTATCAACGTCATCTCCCTCGCCGGCATCGCCTTCGCTGTCGGCATGGTGATCGACGCCGCCATCGTCGTGCTGGAAAATATCTACCGTCATCTGCAGATGGGCAAGGAGCGCTTCGACGCCGCCCGTGACGGCGCCCTCGAGGTGTGGGGTGCGGTGCTCGCTTCGACCGTGACCACCGTGGCGGTCTTTCTGCCGATCGTCTTTATCCAGGAGCGCGCCGCTCAGCTATTCCGTGACATCGCCCTCGCGATTTCGAGCTCGATCGTGGTCTCGCTGGTGGTGGCGGTAACGGTCATTCCGTCGGCGTCGGCGTTGATTCTCAAGGCCCGTTCGCGTCGCGACGACGTCGAAGCCGGGCAGTCGCTGCTCGCCCGGTTGGCAGCACGGATCTCGTCGCTGGTCGATTTCATCAACGCCGGGCGCCTGCGTCGGCTGGCGGTGATGACGGCAGTCGTCGGTCTGGCGGTGGGCCTGACCTGGT
Source organism: Carybdea cf. marsupialis auct. non (Linnaeus, 1758) (assembly GCA_010016065.2). Classification (NCBI taxonomy): domain Eukaryota; kingdom Metazoa; phylum Cnidaria; class Cubozoa; order Carybdeida; family Carybdeidae; genus Carybdea; species Carybdea cf. marsupialis auct. non (Linnaeus, 1758). The sequence goes on along the minus strand of JAAAKL020000003.1, from coordinate 197,086 downwards.
GGCTGATGCCGAGCGCTGAATACTTGCCCAACGGCAATCAGAATTTCATCTTTGGCATCATCATGCCGCCCCCGGGTTACAACGTCGACCAGGTGGTGCGCGACGGCAAGCTGGTAGAGGCCCAACTCGCCCATCTCTGGGAAGCGAGCGATGAGGACGCGGTCGACATGCCGGGCGGCGGGGCCAAGAACTTCTGGTTTGTCGCCGGTCATAGCTTTTCATTCTTCGGTTTCGAGGCCCGCGACCCCGACCGGGTTGCTGAGTTGCTCGGTCCGATCAACTCAGCGTTGCAGCAGATTCCGGGTGCCCTGGGTTTCGCCAGTCAGTGGTCGCTGTTCGCCGACAGTCTGGCGGGCACCCGCTCACTGCGGGCGGACGTGACCGGTCCGGATCTGGAGCGGGTGTACGAGATCGCCACCACGGTCTTCGAGCAGACGCCGGTTGTCCTGCCGAATTCACTGTCCCAGCCGATCCCTGGTCTCGATATGGGCAATCCGGAGGTTCGCGTTTATCCGGATCGCGTGCGAACCGCCAACGCTGGGCTCAATGCTGCGGACGTCGGTCGAACGGTCAACTCGTTGATCGACGGCATGAAGATTGCGGAGTATTTTCATGAAGGTCGTGAGATCGACATGATCCTGAAAGGTTCCGACGATTGGTCCCGGCATACCCAGAGCATCGCTCAGTTACCCATGGCCACCCCGGGGGGTGAGATCATCACCCTCGGCGACATTGCCGAGATTCGTCAGCGGCCAGGCCCAGTTCAGATCAATCACGTCGAGCGTCAGCGGGTGGTGTCGATCGAGACCCGCCTGCCAGACGACATCGCGCTGGAAGACGCGATCGTTCGAATCGAGAACGAGATTCTGGCGCCCATGCGTGAGGCCGGCACGATCGGTGGCCTCTACGACATCCGCCTGCGGGGCGCCGCGGACGACCTGTCCCGGCTGCGCAGCGCTTTGGGCGTCAACTTCCTGGTGGTGATCGTGCTCACCTTCCTGCTTTTGGCAGCGCTCTTTCAATCGTTTCTCTATCCGGTGGTGATCATGCTCACCGTGCCGCTGGCCACGTTCGGCGGCGTTCTAGGCCTGCGTCTGGTGCAGCTTTTCTCCGCTGGCCAGCAGCTCGACATCCTGACCATGCTTGGTTTCGTCATTCTGGTCGGCACCGTGATCAACAACTCGATTCTGATCGTCTATCAGGCCCTGCGCCTGGTTCGTGAGGGCTGGGAATCCCACGACGCGGTGCGCGAGTCGGTGCGCGTCCGGGTGCGGCCGATCCTGATGTCGACCACTACCTCCAGTCTCGGCATGTTGCCCCTGGTGCTCATTCCCGGTGCCGGCTCCGAGCTTTACCGTGGCTTGGGCGCGGTGGTGATCGGTGGCTTGCTGCTGTCGACCGTCATCACCCTGGTGCTGACACCGCTGGTGTTTACCGTCGTCTACGAGTTGCGCGAATCGGTGGCCCGGCGACTGGGCTTTGCGTCGTCGTCGGTCGTCGGTGAGTCGGCAGTCGTGTAGGGCAGCACTCCCTCTGGCACCGTCGGACAGCAGAAAAAATACGGACACCGTGGGCACCGGATGGGATCCGGCTTGGCCGGATACTTGCCCTCCGCCATGCCCTGAAGGTAGCCAGCGCTTTTCTCGCAGCGCGAGACGATCTTTTGGTAGGACATGTTGATGCGGGTGCGTTTCTTGTCGGTCAGGTGTAGGACTTCGAGCTCGAAGCCGTCCATGCCGTAGCGAAGGTGAGCGCCGGCTTCGAACAGACCGTAGATGGTGTCGTCGCCACGAAAGGAGCCCTTGCGGCCGGTCCTCAGCTCGCGCAGCAACAAGGTGTCTTCGTCGAGGGTGATCCACAGATCAGGCTCGACGACGACCTTGCCGCCGGGCAGCTCGACGGTGAGCGGCTCCGCTTCGGCGCGTTTCAGGCCCTTGTGAGTCTCGATCAAGTGACCAACGATGCGCTCGGCCAGCAAGCGGTATTGGCGCTCGAAGGCGTGACCGGCGAGCCCGGCTTTTTTCCAGGTTTCTTCAAGCTTGGCGAAGGCTTGGTCTTGATCGGGAAAGTCTGCCCCCGGGCGCTCCTTCAGCCAGTCGAGGACACCAAAGATCGAGCGATGGGTTTTGGTGAAGGCGCTGTCGCGGCGGGTGCCGGCAAGCTCGAAGATTCGGCCATAGAAGTACTGGCGCGGGCACCGCTCGTACGCCGCAAGGTCGCGGGCCGCGGTGGTCTCCGGACGTGGCCCGGCGATCTCAATGACACCGTCATCCGTGATCGCCGTGTCCGCGGTGAGGCTCTCCGTGGCGGCGGAGGCGAGCTTCAGACGCCTGAGAAACGGTGAAGGATTGCGATTGACCGTACCGGTGGTGCGCGATCGGTAGAGGTGAAGATGGGTGCGGGCCCGGGAAAGGGCGACAAAGAAAAGGCACTCTTCTTCCGCTTCGTGAGAGCGACGAATCGGATCGTTCGCCTCTTCACCGTCACGGGTGATCATACCGGGAGGCGGTGGACAACGCGGTGGACGAAAGTTGGACGGCAGACCCGTCGTGGTCATGCCCGGGAGATGGACCGCTTCAAACTCCAGGCCTTTGCTGCCGTGAATGGTCAACAGACGAACTCCCTCCAAAGAGAGCGCGGTCGCCGGGATCTGACGCAGGTCGCGCTCTTCAGCCAAGAGCACCAGGCGACGGACTTTGTTGAGCAGGCGAGTGGCGGGAAAACCCAGACCGCCAGGTCGGGCCTGGCGTACGAAATTGAGGAATTGATAGAGCGCGACCCCGCGCATCGGCTGGCTCGCTGGGCCATTTTGCCGCAGCGAATCGGTCGCGACGGGGCCCTCCAGCAGGCGATAGAGATAGGTGCTGTGGTCAAAGAGGTAGTGGGAGAGAATCTTCCAGGGCGTCGCTTTCTTGTCGACCTCCTCGAGATCACCCGCGAGACGCAGGAGGCCGGAGATCGCTTCGGGGCTGAGCCCTTCGATCTCCTCGAGTCGGCCGAGCCCGGCGATGGCATCGGCTTCGAGCTCACCCACTGCGTCCAGATAGCGACGGACGTCGGGCAAGGGCACCGCATAGTCCCGACAGCCGGCGAGGCGCATCAAGGCACCGCCGCGACGGTCGACGACCAGCCAGAGCAAGGACAGCATGTCTCGCACTTCGTCGCGCTCGAACAGGCTGCCCAGGTGCAGAACCGGCACGCCACGGGCCTCCAAGCCAGTGGAGAAAGCGTTGACTTTGGCGTTCGAACGGCAGAGCACCGCTTGCTGCGATAGCGGCACGCCTCCGGCGTGAAGTTGCTGGATACGCGCCGCGACGGCTCCGATCTCCTCGTCGCGGTCGGACACGACGCGCAGATCCGGTTGCCCCTCGTTTCCGAAAATGGCCACGGGTCCGCGGTGGGACTCGAGGTCGAGGGGCAGCGCGTGGTCGGAGACGTGCATCGTCGGCGCGAGGTCTTTGAGGGTCTGCACAACCTCGGCGGTGGAACGGTAGTTGACCGCCAAGGCCAGCCGTGTCGCCCCGGGAAAGTCTTGGCCGAAGAGCGCCATGTTGGAGGCCGAAGCGCCGCGAAAACGGTAGATCGATTGACGCGAATCACCAACGACCCACAAGCGGTCGCCGCGGCCTGCGATGGCTTTCAAGAAGCGGGCGCTGGCGCGATTGACGTCCTGATATTCGTCGACCAGGACATGTCGGTGGCGCAAGCGCACGGCGGCACGGACCGCCGGCTGCTCTTCCAGCAGACGGGTCGGCAGCATGATCAGATCGCCGAAGTCGACTCCCTTCTTGAGCTTCAAGGCGCGCTGATAAAGGTCGTAGACGGTGGCGACCTCGACCGCCTTCTCGGCCGCCTTGCGAGCCTCGGCGCTGGTGGCTTTCGCTTGCATCGATTTCGCCAGGGAGTCGTAACCTTCCGCGTCGACCAGCTCGTCTTTAGCTCGGGAGATGCCGGCGAGCACGTCCTTGAGCACCAGGGCGGGCTCGTAGAGGTTTTGATAGTGCTTGAGGCTGAGCACTGGCAGCATGTCTTCGAGCAGCTCGATAGCGTCGGAGCGGTCGTAGATTCGAATCTCGCTGTCGAGTCCGACGAGCTGATGATGACGACGCAGGATCTCGAGACCGAAACCGTGAAAGGTGCCGGTCCAGATCAGCGGCGCCTCCCGCGGCAAAGCGTCGGCGACCCGATCCGTAATCTCACGAGCGGCCTTGTTCGAGAACGTTAGGGCCAGAATGGACGCCGGGTCGGCGCCGGATTCGATCAAGTGCACGATCCGAGCGACGAGGGTAAGAGTCTTGCCGGTCCCGGGGCCGGCCTCGAGCAGGAGCGGGCTGCCCGAGTGGGCGGCGGCGGCTCGCTGCGACGGGTCGAGCTCTGGGAAGGCGGCATCTTCATCATTGGCGGTCGCGAAGCTTGTCGACTCGTCGGTCGACGTTCCCGGAGTCAGTAGCGATTCGCAGAGCTGTTGGTGAACCAGATCGATCGGCAGGCCGAGCTCGGTGGCGATGGCCGAAGCGCGGCGTCGTTCCTCGAGAAATAGCCTGCGGGTCTCGTCACGCGGCAGCAGCAGCTCGCGGGCATAGACGTTCGCCTGCAGCTCCTGGCGTTCGCGGACACCGTAATTCTCGACCCGATGAATGCCGGCCGGCGTCGGCTCATCCGGCGATGAAGCGTCGACTTCCAGCGCGTGACAGGCGGCCAACCCTTCGTGCAGGTCGAGATGGCCAAGCTCATGGGCGATCAAGGCTGCGGCGTCGGGACGCCCGACGTCGCCATTGTAAAAAATAGCTTCGATGCCGCGGTCGAGCACCGCCTCGGCGCCATTCAGCAAAGCATCGTCAGGCTGGAGGCCGTAGAGGTCATAACCTTCCTCGAGCGCGACTTGGCGCACCAGCTCCCAGGCCGCGGGGCGATCGAGGCCGGTGATGGCAGCGCGCCTCGAGCGCGCCCTACGCCTGACGAGCTCAAGGGCGTCCATGCAGTCGAATCAGCCGTCCGCGGGCTCGGAATCGGAGGTGTCGCTCGAGGCTAACCAATGATCCTTCTGCGAAGTTTCCAGAAAGGAGCGTTGGACCGCCTCAGCGAAGGTTTCCTTGGGTCCAGCCTCGGGCTTATCCGTGGCTTTGAAGCTGGCGCCAGCGTAGACCACGGCCGGCCGATCGAGGTGTGCAGAGATCACCCCAGCCGGTACGTCCAATACCTCGGCTAAATCCTCGCTGAGCTCGTCGGGAATGGTCTCGGCGACGATCTTGCGATCCCTTAGCTTGGCCAGCATCGTCTTGTCGATGCCCAGGGTGGCAGCGATCTGTTTGAGCTCGGCAGGGGTTCGATCAGCAAACGGATCTTCGCTCACAAGTCGCGGATCGGCTTCGTCCCCTTGGAGCCTCGGAGCCTGGTCTTCCAGCACCTCGAGCCGAGCCTGGAAGCGTCGCATGGCTGCGGGCACTGCCGTCTCGCCCGAGTCTTTCGCAGCTCCCTCCGGTAGGAGCTCCTGCAGCGCCCACTCGACCGCGAAATCGGTTAGCTCGGCCGCGTGCTGAGGGTAGCGTGCGACGATCGCCTCAAGGGCGCTGGCTTCCGGCTGCTCGCCGGAAGCGATCAGTTCTTGGAGCGCATCCTGAAGATCTGCCTCGGTGCTCGCCTGGCGGGCCATATCGTTTCTAGCGTCGCTCATCGACGATCCTCCTGGGGTTGAGCCTGGTGATAAGCGGCGAGCTTGGCTTCCGCGCTGCGCAGACGATTGCGCAGCGTGCGCTCGGATCGCCCGAGCAACGCGACGAGCGTCGCTCCGGAAAGACTCGCCGGATCCCATTCTTGGAGGGATGTCGTGTCGATGGCCCGCCGGCGGCTTGGCCCGCTTCTGGCTTCCCTCGGCGGCGAGGATCTCGCAGCCGACTTGTTCGAGGCCAGAGGTACGCCAGCCAACTTATGCAAAACCACGACTTTTCTCTCTTCAGGGGTCAAGGCCGACAGCGCTTGGCGAATCAGCAGGCGATCCTCTTGATTGGGCGGTGCCGGCGGGGTGTGATCTAGGGTTGCCGGCTCCTCTTCCGTAATTCCAGCGGGCGAAACCTCTTCGAGGGCGACCAGGCCTTGTAAACGTCGTCGCTCGCGTCGGCAGACGTCGATGCGAAGACGCTTCAGAGCGAGGGCAAAGCGCACTTCCAAGAAATCGGCCTCATCCCCCGGACCGGCGAGTGATACCGCCAGGCGACCGAGAATTTCTTCGCGAATCTCGGCGGCGGCCGCAGCTGGAAACCCACGGATCGAACCCAGGAGGCTCTTCTCACAGCGATCGAGCAAGATCGGTGCAAGGCTTTCCGCCAGGCGTCCGGCGTTTGCGGTTCGGGCTCGAAGATCGTGGCGAATGAGATGCACTATGCATTCCTCAGACATGCTTTGCTCGGTCGAAGCTCTCTCGGGTGCGTCCCTTGCGTCTGCCGCTGCACGTGTCAGGATTTCGCCATGGCTGAGCTGAAGCGCATCTGCGATCTCTGCTTGAATCCGAGCCGGCCGCCGCAAGACATCGCCGCCACGCGTCTTGCGCGTCAACGGCATCACCATGGCTTTGACGATTGCGTTTGCCATGGTCGTCTAATCAGGTCTAATCGTGGTCAGCGGCCAAGACCGGCAAATCAGGACGCAAGTCTTTGTTCGGACGGCCAGAATCTTCGATAGGCTGTACACGAAACTCATAGTCTCAGAAGCTTCTCGTATAACTCAACAATGGACATGAGATTCGCATTCCCCCTGATCCACGCCATTCTTTTGGTTTGCCTCTGAGGGAGGCCGCAGCTGCCCCGAGCTCGACGATCCCGCCGCCAGAGATGGCAGGCTAAAAGGCTGGGCGCCATCGCCCTGGCGCTTCTTGGCCTGGCGATCGGCGTTGCGTGGTGGATCGAACGTCCGCCCGGCAACCCACACGATCTCTGCGCCATCTTTGCCGAGAAGCGGAGTTGGTACCTCAGTGCTCGACGTTCCTATCAAAGGTGGGGAGTGCCGGAGTCCGTCCAGTTAGCGGTGATTTTTCATGAATCGAGCTTCCGCGCCCGTGCCCGTCCGCCGCGTCGCAAATTCTGGTGGATCTTTCCTGGGCGTCGGCCGTCTTCGGCCTATGGCTATGCCCAGGTGTTGGACGGGACTTGGAAGCAGTTTGTAGAGGAAGCTGGTCGTCCGGAGGCTGCCCGATACCGATTCGACGACGTGACGCAATTCGTCGGCTGGTATGGCACCGAGATTGAGCGCCTGACCGGGATTCCTCGGGACGACCCTTACCGTCTTTATCTCGCTTATCATGAAGGTCCCGGCGGTTACCGGCGTGAGACCTATCGAGCCAAGCCTTGGCTCATCGAGGTTGCCCGCAAGGTGGAGGCCCGAGCCCGCAACTATCAAAAGCAATACGATGCGTGCCAAGGTCGTCTATGGTGGTTATGGTTGTGGTACTGGACTTGGCGACTGGCAGTGGTCGTTGCCTTGGTTGGATTCCTGCTGCGGCGAAAGCGCCGTCGCCGTCGTCGGGGTCGTCGACGACAGCGGAGGCGCTGAAGTTTGGCCGTCGAGCTTGAGTCTGGCTAAAATAACTGCTCAGCCGCTTAAAACTCTACTGGGGGAGCAGGCTTGACGCTCGAACGCAGGCGCCGGCTCAACGCGATACTCGACGAAGCCGTGGATCTCGAGTCAAGTGCACGCGCGGACTTCTTGGAAGCAGCCTGTCGAGGGGACTCGAGGCTGCGCCTGGAGTTGCAGCAGATCTTGGCGCTCGAAGCAAAAGCGGATCATTTTCTTTCTCAGCCACTGGTCGACCTGCGGCGGGTAGAGCCGAACGCAAAACCCACGGAGGAGGTAGAGTCAAAGCTCTCAAGTACCGATGCGTCGCCTCTGAAAGAGACTCAAGATTTTATCGGGAAAGGGTCGGTGAGTCCGCCTATCGAGGCTGAAGACTCCTGGCTCGGACAGCGGGTGGGTCCTTATCGTCTCAAGAAGGTGCTTGGCTATGGTGGGATGGGGACGGTCTACTTGGCCGTGCGTGCCAGCGATTTCGAGCAGCGGGTCGCTTTGAAGTTGGTCCGGAGCGATGTAGATAACCAAGAGATCCTCAAGCGCTTCTATGCCGAGCGACAGATCCTGGCCCAATTGCAACATCGTGGCATCGCGCGTTTGCTCGATGGTGGGACGACTGCCGACAATGTTCCATATTTTGCAATGGAGTATGTTGAAGGCGAACCGATCGATCATTATTGCGAACACCATCAGCTCTCGATCCGCGATCGGATCGATCTCTTTCGTCAGGTCTGTGCCGCGGTTCACTTCGCCCATCAAAACCTGATCGTTCATCGGGATCTCAAGCCGAGCAATATCTTGGTGACGGCGGGTGGGTCGCCCAGGTTGCTCGATTTTGGCATCGCCAAGATTCTGCAACCCGAGCTCTCGCCCTATGCTGCCATGACGCAGCCCGGACAATCACCGATGACGCCTCTATACGCCAGTCCGGAGCAGATCCGCAGAGCACCGATTACCACGATCAGCGATGTTTACGCCCTCGGCGTGTTGCTCTATCGGCTGCTCACCGGGCACCATCCTTATCTCCTGAAAGGCAAGCGATATCAGGAAATCGTCGACTTGATTTGCTCGATTGAGCCGACCCGCCCCAGTTCGGCGGTCCGACAGATTCAAGCGACGTCAGGAGAGGATCCGGGGCCAGCGCGGCGATTGGGACAGCAGCTGACCGGCGATCTCGATGCCATCGTGCTCAAAGCCATGCGCAAGGAGCCTCAGCATCGCTATGGCTCCGCTGCTGAGTTGGCAGAAGACTTACAACGCCACCGGATCGGACTGCCGGTCAAGGCTCGCCAGGGCACCTGGTTCTACGTCACCGGCAAGTTTCTACGGCGTAACAAGCCGGCGCTGGCTGTGATGTTGTTGATCGTCGCATTTGCAGCGACGACGACCGTGCTATGGCGCCAGGCGGTTCACGAACGGACCGTTGCCGTCGTCGCTCGAGCCCAGGCCGAGCGTGAACAGAAACGAGCCGAGCGGGAACAGAGGCGGGCGATTCGGGTCATTGAGTTCTTGGAAGGGCTCTTTAAATCCGCCAGACCCGACGAGAGCCGAGGCGAGAGCCCGACGGTGCTTGAAATTCTGGAACGCGGGCGTCATCAGCTCGAAGACGAGCTGTCCGAAGAACCCGAGTTTCAAGCCGAGATCTTCGGCACTCTCGGGGCTGTCTATGGTGATCTAGGGCTTTATCGTGAAGCTACAGAGCTGATGAACCGCGCGCTTCAGATCCGTCGACGAAGCGATCCCAAGGATCGTCCGGAGCTGGCCAAAGACATCAGCAACCTGGCCAGTAGCCTATATGCGGTGGGTGATTATGAAAGTGCTAGTCAGTACTTTCGTCAAGCTCTCGAGATGCGTCGACGCGTCGGGCAGAACGATGCCGACCTCAGCGTGACGCTGCATAATCTAGCGGCAACCCTAGGGCACCTGGGACGCGATCAGGAAGCGGAGCAACTCCATCGGCAAAACCTGGCGATCCGCCTTCGCGTTTATGGTCTTGAGAGCCCTCAGGCAGCAACAACTCTCTATAGCCTAGGCAAGCTATCCGCTGAGCGTCAGGACTTTGGCGGGGCCGAATCCCTGTTGCGTCGGGCTCTCGAAATTCGGCTGACGTCCCTGGGGCCTCGGCATACGCGAGTCGCGGAAGTGCTTGGCACCCTTGGCAAGGTTCTCAATGATGCGGGCCAGCATGAACAAGCTCAAGGGCTGTTGGAGCAAGCGTTGGACATTCGACGGCAACGATTGGGAGAGGATCACTCGAAAGTTGCGGTCACACGGACAAATCTCGCTGCGGCCTTCCTCGCGCAAGAGCAGCTTGAGACGGCCAAAAGTCTGCTTCAAAAAGCTCTCGCAACGCTGTCGAAAACCGTGCCGGAAGAAAGCTTCGCAATCGCCGACGCCCGGCGGCTGTTAGGTCAATATTACTTTGATCGCCATCGTTTTGTTGACGCTGAGGATGAGCTGATCGCCAGCTATCGAACCTTGAGTCTTCTTCGGGGCGAAAAGGCTCCTTCGACGCAAGCTGCGCTGCGCCAGATTGTCGACCTTTATGAAAAATGGGAGCGCCCCGAGACCGCTCGACCTTTCCGCGAGATGCTGACGAAATCAAGAAAAGCCGAGCCGTAGGGCTCGGCTTTTCTTCTCGGGCACTTCAAAGTGGCCGAGAGCGAAGTTCTGAGATCACCAGTCGAGAGACTCGGCACGGATCGCGTAGGAGCCTTCAGATCCGTCTTTCCCCAAAAGCTTCAGGAAGTAATGGCCTGGCATCAACCACCGAGTCAGGCTCGAGGCCCCGGCCATCTCGCTGGCGGACGATGGTGCTAGATCCGCAAATTGCACCGCTAGCCGTTGGCCCTGGAGATCATAGAGTGAGATCTCAGGCTCCATGGCACCCAGGGTCGCAATTTCGATATGTACTGTGGTCGGGCGAGCCAAGACCAACTCGAAGATATCTTCATCATCGCTCCAATCGTTGTCGATGAGGCCGTCGCGGCTGCGACCGAGCTCAAGAGGCGTGGCACAGATAAAAGTGTCGCTATGATCGTCACCTGAGTCGCGATGACAGAAGCCAGGCTGCGAGAGTTGCGCGGCGGAGAAAGTTTGTGGTCCCACGTCATTGCCGTCGAAGGCGTCGGGATCGGGGTCGACTTCGACCTCATCGCTCTTGTGCCAGCTATTTCCGTCAAGGGCGTCGGGATCGGGGTCGACTTCGACCTCATCGCTCTTGTGCCAGCTATTTCCGTAGAGGGCGTCGGGATCGGGGTCGACTTCGACCTCATCGCTCTTCCTGCCGAAGATAGGCTCCTCGAGCCTGACTTCGGCGAAGTTGACTCTGAGCCGGAAATCGCCCAGAGGTAGGCTCGGGTCCTGAGATCTCAGTCGGAGATAGTGGTAGCCAGCGCTTTCTAAAGCGATCAAAGATTCGCTGGCGGTTCGTTTGAAGAGTACAGAATCACCGTTGAATTCGGCGCGCTGACAGCGTCGGTCGAGAAACTCGATCTTGGCACTGCTCGCCACCGTTGGTGTCGTGGCAGAGAGGTGAAGCAAGCCCGCGCTTGGAATGTCCAATCGAAAGATATGGCTTCCAAAAGCGTCTCCGGAATGGCCTCGCAAAGTACTGTTGTAGTCGACCGGTTGGGCTTGATCACAATCGGCTTGGGTCGCGTTGGCTGGATATTCATGGCCGATCGTGAGAAGGATCAGTGCCGAGGCGATCGAAAAGAATTGTTGCGTTTTGGCAAACTTGAACATGGCGATTTCTCCTCGAAAAACAGCGATTTTGCTGCTTTTCCTTGGTGTCTGCTTCGACTCGAAGATCGATCGAAGCAGGTGAGTTGTCGGTTTTCAATGTTCAGGTTGGCCAACCTGTGATGTTGCTATTGAGCAACGGGCGTGCCAGCTTTTTGACGACGAAAAAGTATGAATGTTCCTTTTTTGGTAAGTTAAAAAATGTCGCGTGGCGAGTGCAAAATGTCGCCAGCAGATTGGCTCGGACTCAAGAAATGTCCGACATTTCTCGGCAAATGTCGGGCCATCGTGAGCCGACACTTTCCGGACGCGGCGTTCGGGCGCGAGCCGGTGAAGAAGGGGCTAAGCCCTTCTGGTCTCAAGGCCTCCGAACGGCTTGTGCTTCAGCGGGGTACCGAGCCGGACACCAGACGGAGCACGATCGCGAGTCGGCGCGGGCTGCTAGCGCCCCGGTGGCGAACCGTCGCAAGCTGCCATCGCTTCCGCGGCAGCATTCCATTCCGGCAAGCCGTGCATGACCGTGCGAAAAGCCTGATAAGCGGTCGGCGGTGTCGCTGGCTCGGAGAGGAGCCAGCTCAACATGCCCGCCAGCCGCGCTCCACCTTTCATCAATTGCCGATAAACCGTTGGCATCATGCGACTGCGATAGCCATAGGCCAGACGCACCGGGCCGGCAGCGATCAGGGTACAGGGGCGCTCAAGGCAGCCACCGAAAGGCGATAGGCCTTCCTCACATCCGCCACAGAAGCACGGGCAATCATCGCTCTCGGTATTGCAGGTGTAGACGCCGTCCAGGAGTTGTTGTGCTTCGCTTGCCCAATCGAAAGGCGTCGAGTCTTGATACTCGGCAATCTCGTCGGGATTGGCGCGATCCACAAAGTCGGTGAGCTCGGTGTAGCTCAACTGCTGAGACTCCACCAGCTTCTGGTCCCAGACGCTATGGAAGGTGACGGGTTCGCCAAACCATTCGACCTGGATTGCATTGCCGCCACGATCACAGCCGCGGCCGACATGCAACGGCTGGTGCAAATCGCCGATGAAGTGAACCAGGAACTTGAGCGCATTTCGGCGAGCTTCAGGCGCCGCCTCGCGATTCGCGAGCACATCAGCATAAAAGACCACCGCTTCGATCGCGTCGCCTTCCGGCACGCCCTGATCCGGATAGCGCGCGCCTGGCTCGATCGTCACGTAGTGGAAGGGCTGGGCGCAATCCCATTCAGGGAAGGATCGGATGTTGTCTGCCCAGGTACTGATTTCAGCGAGACTTCGGCCCTCGAGCAACTGCCTGAGATGAGCGCGTACGGAAGGTTCGAGATGACGCTCGGCAATTTCGGCGACGACACGGTGGCCGTTCTGCGCCCAAGGGTAGACCGCCTGCGGGAACCCGAATGCCAGAACAACCGTGAATCCTATGAGATGGCAGAGACCAGCTGGGAAACGGTGTAGCTTCAACATAGGTCACGATGTTCCGTTCGACGAGGCGTCCTATTATCTGTGCTACCGCGGCGATTGGCGATGAGATCCGCCTTGAGGCCTTGAAAGCGGGTCGCCCTGATGAACCTTAATGGGCAAAGTAAGGCTGTCTCTCTATAACCATCTTATGCGAACGGGATTGCTCAAAAGCCTGGTGCCGGGGGAGAAGCTAAAGATTGATGTTGAGGGTGCCGTTAGCGTCCGAGTCCCGTTACGACCCCGAAAACGATATCGCTCCAAGCGACCCAGAGGGTGGCTCGGTCGACCGGCAACAGGAGATTGAAGGGTTTGATGGGACGGCACGAAAAGAAAAGCAACTCCAACGTCTATCCATTCAGGCCGCCGCGGCCGAGGGAGGTCAGCTCGGCCTCAGCACCGCGAGGCCAAGACTCGGCCAAGACGATTCTGGTCGTCGACGATCAACAGGTCGTACTCGAACTGGTCGAAGCCTTCCTCGAAGCTTCCGAGTATCGGGTTTACTTGGCGGGCAGCGGACGGCAAGCACTTGAGATCAGCTTTCGCGTTCAAGGGGCGATCGACCTGCTGCTGACGGACGTCCGCATGCCGGACATGAACGGGCCGCAGCTCTACGATCGCATCGTCGAAAAGTATCCTGACGTCAAGGTTCTATACATGTCGGGGTTTTCGGCCACAGAAGCCGTACGATTTGGGGTGCCTGCGAGTGCGCCCTTGATCGTCAAGCCGTTTCGGCCTGCTGAGCTGTTGCAGCGGATACGCCGAGCCATCGCTGGCGTGCTGGAATTTTCTGCCACCAGACCCGTGGCCACTCGTCCCTGATCTACTCGGCCTGCCTGTGTGAGCGGGACGGCTCGTACCGAGGGCCAAAAGCGTCGGCAAGATGGAGCTAATATAGGGTCGTTGACCACATTTTGATCCTCTTGTGTGAGGCGTGTAACCCATGATGCAAAGCTCCCATCATCGACAACCCGCTACACAGCGTCGCTCGAATGCGCCTGGCTCTGGAATTGCCAGCCCTGATACCGCCAGCCTCGATACCGCCAGCCCTGGTACCGCTAAGAGGTGGCTCGCGGCGGCGCTTCTCTCGCTACTCGCTCTGCCGGCGCCAGCAGCCCACAGATCCGAACCCCGGGATCTCGATATCTTGGCGCTCAACTCGGACATGGCTAAGTTTTTGGTGCGACGCGTTAGCTCAAGGCAGAGCCCTGAAGCCCAGGTCTATGCCCTGATGGATGCGGTTTTCGGCAAGAAAGGGTTGGACATCACCTACGATAGCGCCGCGACTCGAACCGCGATCGAAACCTTCGAGTCTCAGAGTGGCAACTGTCTGTCCTTCACCATCCTCTTCGTGGCGATGGCGCGCCATCTTGGCCTGAATGCCTATTTTGAAGAAGTCGATGAGGTGATCAGTTGGGATCGACGGGGAGAGGTCGTGGTACGCAATCTTCACATGGTGGTGAATGTCGAGTTCGAGAACAGTTTTCAACTCGTGGACTTCTTGCCAGAGGCAGAGAAGCGTTATCGCTCGGTGAAGAGGATCAGCGACGAACGAGCCCTGGCGCATTACTACAACAATCTCGGTGTCGATGCCTTGGCCGCCGGTGACGTCGAGCAAGCATTACGTTTCTTCGACCAAGCTTTGGCGGCTGATCGCAAGTTCGGCTATGCCTGGACCAACCTCGGGGTTGCCCAGCGTCGAGCTGGTGATCTGGAGTCCGCCGAGCAAAGTCACTTGACAGCGCTCGAGCTCGATAACAACGAACCGGCGGCACTCGCCAACCTGGCCAGTCTTTATCTGGCCCAGGGTTTTACCGCCAAAGCCGCGCCCATCAAGCGCCAGGTCGACGCACACCTCGACCGCAATCCGTTCCATCATTACCAGCAAGGACTCTCGAGCTCTCGAGATGGAGACCTCGAGACCGCGATTCGACGTTTCCGTGAAGCTTCGCGCCGAATGCCCGACGAGTCGGAGTTCCATGCGGCGCTGGCGGAAGCCCTGGTCCGATCAGGGGACCCGGAAAAGGCGCGTAAGAGTTTCGAGAGAGCTCTTTCTCTTGCAGAAGACCTGCAAGAGAAAGCCCGACTGAAAGAGGCACTCGCAGCGCTCGGGACGTAGCGCCCCAAGCAACTCCTCCTTGACAGGAACGGATGTGCTTCGCGCACCCGTTCCTGGATCTAAGCCTTCGGCGATTCGGGAGCTCGTTGAGCGCAACAGACTCCCTAGTCTTGGCCAGATCGTCCTTGGAGAGGCTTATCGGGTCTCTGGTTCCACCAAGTAGGCCATGCCTTCCTTGTCGACGTCGATCTCCGCCGATTTACCGGGAGCGACGCTTAGGTATTGCCAGCGATCGCCGACCAGGTGACGTGCGAGGAGAACGATCTGCCCAATATGGTAGGCGTAGTGACTGCTCTGCCGCTGAATCGCCTGAGGCACGGTGTGAGGCTCACCGCGAATGGTGACGGTGCGCTCGAGGTCCTCGGGTTGCAGCGCGCCGATGGCCGTTAGCGTCGTTTCCCAGCTCTGATTCCAGCGCTGGCGAAGCTGCTGCGGAGTATCGTGCTCGTCAAGCACGAACTCCGTATCGCGATGGCGGTCCGGCTTTTCACCATCGGTGGTCAGGAAGTCGGTCCAGCGCGATCGCATGTTGCCTGCCAGGTGCTTCATCAGGATGGCGATGGAGTTGCCCCCGCCGAGCTCTTCGGAGAAGGCCTCATCCGGCAGCTGGTCGATCGCCCGCTCCGCCAGGTTCTTGAGCTTGCGTAGCTCGCGCAACGAGTCGTTCAGGAAGTCGTGTCCGTTCATAGTTGGCTCTCATCAAGTCTCAGGTTGGAGGCGGTATAGTCCGATCGAACTCTAATGTTATTCCGATCGAAGCGATGACTGACACTTCTTCGCCAGACACCTCTTCGTCACTGCGGCCAGGCGACCATATCGGACCCTACCGGGTTGAAGGTGCGCTCGGTCAGGGTGGCATGGGTGAGGTGGTCGTCGCCTACGACGATCGCTTGGACCGTCGGGTGGCGATCAAGCGGATTCGCCATGAGTCCTCGACGGATCCATCGAAGGCCCAAGGCATCACCGCCGCGGATCGTGAGCGGCTACGGCGCGAGGCGCGGGCGGCGGCTGGCTTGAGCCATCCGGCCATCGTCCAGATCCACGACATCCTGTCCGATGGTGTCGGCGACGCCATCGTCATGGAGCTGATCGAAGGCCAATCGTTAGCGGAGCGACTCAAGGACGGTCCGTTGCCGTTGCTCGAGGCGCTGCGCGTCGCGCGCCAGGTCGCCGAAGGGCTTGCCGAGGCGCATCGCGTCGGCCTGGTCCATCGTGACCTCAAGGCGGAGAACGTGATGCTGACGCCGCCCAGCGGCGATCATCCGGGCCGAGCGAAGATTCTGGATTTCGGCCTCGCCAAGCACCTATCGAAGAGTCAGATGGACGAATCTCTGACCGAGAAAGGAGCGATCCTCGGTACGGTCCGCGCGATGTCTCCTGAGCAGGCGGAAGGCCGTGAGGTCGACCACCGCTCCGATCTATTTTCGCTGGGCGTCCTGCTCTATGAGCTGTTGACCGGGCATTCGCCTTTCCGTGGCGCCTCCGCGGTCGACACCTTGAGAAAAGTATTGCTGGAGAACCCACGATCGATTCGTGAGTTGCGTCCGTCCGTGCCGGAAGAGCTCGAGAATCTGGTCATCCGGCTGCTCGCCAAGCAAGCGGAGCGTCGGCTTGCAGACGCGGGAGAGGTCGCGCGTCGATTGGCTGAGTTGGCGGATCGATTGCCGGTCGAACCCCCGCTAACGATGTCGGGTGACTCAAAGAGTCTCAGCGACGCTCCGACCGGCTCATTCGGGGAGCTGGAGTCTCTGCCGCCGACGGAAGATTTCCAGCCAAAGGACGTGGAGCGACCTGGGGGCTCGTCGAAGGTTCGCTACTTCCTCGGGAGCGGTCTCGCGACGTTGGTGGTCTTGACCGTGCTGGCCGGCGTCTGGTGGCGAGAAGCCCGATCCGAGCCGGTGCGAGTGGTCGTTCCACGGCCAGAGATCCTTGCCCCAGAGCCCCCGGAGGATCTTGCACTGGTGGCTTCAGGCGTGCTGGTCGCGACCCTTTCCACGCTTACGGATCTTGAAGATGTCATCCCCGTCGAGCCGCGGCTGATCGCGGGTGAGACGGGCTCAACGATCGACATCGCCCGTAGTGTCGCCGCCGATGAAGTTTTGAGCGCGACGATCGAATCTCAGAGCGGTCACGCGAGAATCACCCTACGACGAATCGATGGCACGGACGGTGAGGTGCGCTGGGTCAAAGCCTTCGACGCGCCGCGTCGTCGGTCCGGGGCTCAACTGGTCGGCGAGGCGGTCACCGTGCATCTCCAGCGAGCCTATGCCGAGAGCTCACTGCGTAAGAATGTTCAGAGGCGGCAGGTCAGCGATGACGATTACGCCGCTTTTGTCGAAATCTTTCAAAGCGTCGATTCCGGGGACACTCCCTTTGAGCCGGAGTTCGAGCGACTGGAGGCGATCTCAGAGCGCGCACCTCACTTCATGGGGGCGCATGTGCTGGGGGCTATGACGGCCTGGCGACTCCACAGCGATACCCGCGAAGCACGCTATCTCGACCGTGGTGCAAAGCTGCTGGCGCGAGCTCGGGAGCTGGCCCCTCGAGATCCGTTGCCGATCTTTTGGACCTTCAGATTCGCACTGGATCAGGGAGATCGGGCAGCTGCGGAGAGCGCGTTGCAGACGTTGATCGAAGTCGCACCCCAGGATCTTGGCGTCTTGTTAGGCCGCGCTAACTTGGCGGAGCGCGATGGCGACTTAGGGGCGGCGATATCGGCCATGCGCTCGGTCGTCGAGCGCTGGCCGTCGTGGAATAACCTGCACCGGCTGGCGGAGCTGGAGCTACGCCGCGGTGACGTCGCCGACGCCCGTCAGCACCTCGAGCAACTGATCGCCCGAGTGCCGGGGAACACATGGGGGCTGGCGAAGCTGGCGGAGCTGGAGCTTTTCTACGGCGATTTGGAGCGTGCCGAAACTCTGTTTCTGAGAGCTTTAGAGGTGAAGCAGCATCGGAGCTATTTCACCAACCTCGGGCTGACGCGTTTTCTGCGCGGCCGGTACCAGGCCGCAAAAGCGAGCTATCTTGAGGCGTTGGCGAGCCAAGCAGATCATCTGGTCGTGCGTCTCAATCTTGCCGATACCGAGCTTGCCTTGGGCGAAGTCGCCGAAGCTCAAGCGAGGTATCGTCGGATCCTCGGAGATCTTGAGCCTTTAGAGTTGGATGCCGCTGGCAAAATGCGGATGGCGCAGTGCCTGGCGCGCCTGGGCGAAGATCGACGGGCCGTCGCGTTGACTCTGGAGACCCTTCAGCAGCATCCGGAGAACGCCCAAGTGGCATATTCGGCGGCGCTGATCTACGCTCTGGTGGGCGAGGCCCATTCGGCGTTGGTCAACGTCGAGAAAGCTCTTGCCAAAGGCGTCCAGCCGCGCTGGTTCAAGATTCCCGGGTTCGGGACGCTAGCCTCTGATCCAAGGTTTCAGGAGTTATTGCATACGTTTGGCAAGAGCGCGACGGTTAGGCCCTAGCTATAGCTAGGAGAGCCGGTCTTTACGGAAAGATCAGCCCAGCTGGCTCGTCGTCGGCGGCGCGGACGGATCTCCTTCGTTGTCGATTTCAGGGTCGGGGCTGCTAGCGTAGAGTACCGAGTCATCTTCGACGCTGATCATCTGAAACTTGTAAGAATACGTGCCCGGTAGCGCCCCAACTCCCATTCCGAGGAGTGAACTATCGCGAACATCTATGCTGGTGAACGGGCCGAAGTAAGGGTCTCCGCTGGAGAAGAGAAGACGCGGATACCAATCGCGTGTCTCGTTCGGTGTCTCCTCAACAGTCCAAAGAATCGATTGGCCGGCGACCAGGGTCACGGTCTCCGGCTCGACGACCAGGAGGGTGCTATCCGTCTCTGAGACGGTTCGCACCTGAACTGCCGCGGGTTGTTCGATCGAGACTTGATTATCGATCAAACCCTGATTTTGAGATCGAATGACTTCACCGGTGATCGGTTGCTGGAGAACTGCTTCATAACTGTAACCAGCTGGGTCAAGAATTCCATTATTGCCGCACGCGATCACCGAACTACGGGTGCGGCATAGATTAATAAAAGGTCCACTATAAAGCGCGAGGTTAGAGTTAAGTCGGGTGAATTTGATGCCTGGGTGGTATCCATCGTTCACGAGATCATCAATGCCCTCGAAAACCCAGACCACCGAATGAATCTGAGGCGTTTCGGCGGTCAACGGCAGATCCTTCTGGTTTTCATCGATTGACAAAGTATTGTCCGTGTATTCGACTCTGACATGATAGTCATTGGCCATGATTACTCCTTGGTGGTCAGTGAGGCGACGATCGGTCGCCGTGGGGTGTGAAGAGTGGAGATGACGGTTCACACGAGGTTGGGTGAGCGTCGAGATGGGATTGAGCAACTCTCGTGCCAGGGGTTCCAATGGCGACACGGCGGCGTTGGATCACGATCCTGTTTCCTCTGCTCTATCCGTTCGATTCGTAGGCTCTATCCATAAGGATAGCTCGCAGGCGGTCTGCGATAAGATCGGCCGCGAAAGCGTAGAATTGCGAAGTCGCAAAGCATGAATCCAAGGCTCGTTGCTTTGACCGGGCCGCTGGAAGGCCGGACGATAGCGCTCGATGCCGAGGAGCTGACGATCGGCCGCCACGCGGAGAATCGCCTCGTGATGCGGGAGATCGCGGTGTCGCGCCGCCATGCAGTGATTTCACGCGCCGGAGAGGATTTGACCCTCCGAGATCTCAATAGCCGTCATGGCACGACCGTCAACGGCGCATCCGTCACACGACGTCAACTCGCCCATGGCGACTTGATTGGGCTCTGTGATTCGACCTTTCTCTTTCTCCTGCATTCGACCGATCCGGACTCGGGCAGCCCCGTCCAATTCGACGACAGCACCTTCCTCAGGGAGTCGACTCGTGCATTCGACGCCTCAGCCGGCCACATCCTGCGGCCTGCCGACGTGCTCAGCGCTCTGCCGTCCGACGCTCGGCGTGAACGCGCGCTGGATGCCTTATTAGGCGCCGGCTCGACTCTGGGATCCCTGCGTGACCTCAGCCAGCTCGCCGAGCGCCTGTTCAGTTTGGCGCTTCAGGCAGTGCCAGCGGAACGGGCTGCTTTGCTGCTGTCGGCGCCGAGCGGCGAGGGTTTCGATCAGCTTTTCGCCAGCGACGGCAACACATCGCATCGGCCGATGGCGGTCAGCCAGACGGTCAGTCTGCGGGTGTTGCGCCAGAGGGTTGCCCTGATGTCGAACGACGTTCGTCGATGTGAAGACTTCGAGGGGGCGGCGAGTCTGCAGGCCGCGAGAATCGGCTCGGTGCTGTGTGTGCCACTGCTGGTCCTGACATCTCAAGGCGACGCAGAGCCTCGGCCCTCAGGGGTGCTCTACTTGGACGACCGACGTGCGGATGCCTTTTTCAGCGATGAGGACCTGCGTCTCGCGACCGCTTTCGCCGGCATGGCAGCACCCGCGATTTCCAACCTCCGTCATCTGACTTGGGTTGAAGGCGAGCGCCAACGCCTTCAGGCCGAGTGCCTCGATCACGACATGGTGGGTGAGAGCCAGGCGATGCAACGGGTTTTCGGGCTGATCTCGCGGGTGGCGCGGACCGAATCGACGGTTCTGATCCGTGGAGAGAGTGGAACCGGTAAAGAGCTCGCGGCATTGGCCATCCATCGTGGCTCCGAGCGTCGGGATCGACCCTTCGTCGCGATCAACTGCGCGACCTTGACCGAGAACTTGCTCGAAAACGAGCTCTTCGGGCATGAGAAGGGGGCCTTTACCGGCGCTGTTGCCCGCAAAGTCGGTAAGCTGGAAGTGGCGGACACTGGGACCGTCTTCCTCGACGAGATCGGCGAGTTACCCCTGGCGACTCAGGCCAAGTTGCTAAGAGTGCTCCAAGAACGTGAATTTGAGCGCGTTGGCGGTACGCGTCCGATCGCCATCGATGTTCGCCTGGTGGCTGCCACCAATCGCGACTTGGAGGCGGCGATTCGGGCCGGCAGCTTTCGCGAGGATCTCTATTATCGTCTCCACGTCATCTCGATCGTTTTGCCACCGCTACGGGAACGGCGCTCAGACGTCTCCCTGCTCGCTGGCCATTTCGCGGCACTTCACGCGGCCAAACTCAAGCGTCAGGTCCCCAACTTTTCGGCTCAAGCCAGGTCCGTGCTCGAGCGCTATGCCTGGCCGGGCAACGTGCGCGAGCTTTCCAACGCGATCGAGCGAGCGCTGGTCTTTAGCCCGGGAGAGGTCGTTCGGGCCGAGGATTTGCCGGAGACGTTGCTGGAGATCTCCGGCTCAGCCGGTGGCGCTGAGGAAATTCCTGTCAGCGGTTACCACGAGGTGTTGCGCGATACCAAGAAACAGTTGATCAAGGCCGCGGTGCGCGAGGCGGAAGGCAACATCACCCAGGCAGCAAAAGCGCTCGACCTGCATCCTAACTATCTCCATCGGTTGATCAAGAACCTCGACTTGCGTTCCGAGCTACTTTAAATTTCAGAACGTAGCCTCAGATCGGCCTGAGACGTTGCGTCTATCTGATCGGATAGAGTAGATCTATCTGATCAGATAGATCCTTATTTAAGAATAGGTCGGTGATTTTGATTTGTTCTGTATTTTGCGATGTTGTCGCGAGTGGACGCATGGTACGCCGGTTGCTTTAGAGACTCTCGTGGCGGGGAGACAAGCTCACCGCGCAGAATGTAACGTTTCGATGCGAAGGAGAACTCATGTCAGACATCACCAACATTTGGCTTATTGCCGGCACGTCCGACAGCGACAATGCGCAATCAGACGACACCATGGAGCTAGAGTTCAACCTCTCAGGAGGCACCGACGTCACCCTCGAAACCAGTTCGACTTCTGGAAAGTGGGGGTCCATCGGGAGCCCGGGCGATGCGGTCATCTGGCAATGGGCAAGCCCTTATTATGATCAGGGGAGCGAAATTTCATTCAGCGTCAGCGATATCCAGACCATCGATCTGGAAGCGACCGGTGATGATGCGTGGATGGTGGCTAATACTTTCGTCGTTGTGGAAGACAGCGACAGTACTTACACCATGATGTCCGCCAACGGTGATTTGAATCAGTGTCTATCGCAACAGTCGAGCGACTGCGGCGGCGACGCAACAGATGAGATCACGCTTTATTCAGCATCCTAATAACCCTCGCCGGTCATGGCCGGCGGTAACGCTGTAGGAGGCGCCAGGTGAAGACTTGGCGCCTTCGGTCGTTTGGCGCTCGGACGGATGACTAAGGAGGGTGCGATAGCTCGCCTCATCGTCTCACTTCTATCGACATCCCGGCACAGAGTCGGCGCAACAGCCTGACAGATCAGAAAGGCTAGACCGCAGTTTCCGTCCGGTTCCTCCGGACGAAAACTGCAAAGGAGTCAGTGCACGAAGCAGTCTCTGAGGCCGTGTCAAGGCTCAGACTTTGGCGACACTCTGTGGTTGCGACCGACTTCGTGTGCTCGAGGCGCCCCAACTTCAGGAAGTCTGGGCCTTGACACGGTCTATGACAGGGGCTGGGCCAAGGAAGTCAAACCGAAGGATTGAGTTCCTTGGGGCGTCAGCCGCCGCCTCCTTCAGCGCCCATGACCCCGGCATTTTCTGGGTCGTCCCGCATCAAGAGGCAATAGAGATGCCATTCGGGTTGACCGGTCGGATTGCCGGCCGCATCGTTGGCTCGAACCTCGGCCAAGGAGGCCACCATCAAATAAGGCACGCTGCCAACGGGGAAGTTGCCGTAAACCGAGCCGTTGACATAGGTGGCGCTGCCGGACGTCGGCTGGAGGCTCGTCGGGGCCACCGGCGTGATCGTGACGTCAAGGGTCGCCGCGGTGCTGCTTTCTTGAAACCGGACAAGAGCGCCATTGGGGGATAGCAAATCGCCGACGTTAGTTTTCCAAGGGCCGTGCCCACCTTCACTGACGTCGAGCCAATCTTGTTGGGAAGTGGCTCCGCCGACATAGGTCCAGGTTTGACTCATCGATTTCTCCTTCTTCGTTCGATGGATTCGGTGGCCGAACGGCACCGAGCGACCTCGCTCTTGCTAAGGGGTTGCCGTGGCCTGCTTCTTGTTCGAGATAGTGGAACGTTGAGGCTCAGTATCCCACCCTGAATGCGAGGTTCGGACGCGGGGTTTCGCCGCTGCTTGCCATTCGCCCACCAGCACGAAGCCCGCCCAGTAATAGGGGTCTTTCCATCGTCGTTCCTGGCGCAAGGACAGCTGCGCGGCCCGCAGCGCCGCGGCGGGGCGCAAGCCGTCGGCGGCCATGGAGCGATGGAAACGCGTCATCAGCTCGGCGGTCGCCCGATCCTCGACTCGCCACAGACTGGCGACCACCCGCGGTGCTCCGGCATACATGAAGCCACGGGTCAACCCCACCAAACCCTCGCCGCGGATCTCTCGACCGAGCGCGGTCTGGCAGCCGCTGAGCACGACGAGATCACTCGCCAGCTCCAGGTCGTAGAGATCTTGAAGCCGCAAGAAGCCTTCTTGCGGTCGCCCTTGCGGGTCGAAGAGCGAGAGCACCAGACCCGAGAGCCGGGGCGTCTGGGCGTCGATCACGCCGTGGGTGGCGAAATGAACGATGCGGTAGGGGCGCAGGCGATCACCCAGGACCTGTTGCCGGTTGGCGGCAAATCCCAAGGCCAGCATCACTTCATCCGGCGGCGCCAGCGCGGCGATCGAGTGCGCTTCTCGACCGCTGCCCAGGAGGCGCCTGAAACTCGGGCGATTCGGCGTCGAACCCCGGAGTTCCGAGGGGAGCGTCTTCGAGGGTGGCGTTTTGCCCCCGCTTGAGGTCTCGGCCACGGACGACTCGGCGACCGACGTCGCGAGCCGCGGATCGTTGGGATCGAAGATCGGATCCGCCACCACCGCGAGCCGGTGCGGCGCCGGGGGGCGATTGGCGATCTCGCGTCGCAGGGTCGCCAAAACCGTGGCGGAGGGCAGGTGGACCACCTCGTGGCGGGTGAGTAGAGGCTCGGTCGGGTCGGCGCCGGGCAGGGCGGCGAACGGCAGATAATGCAGCGCGCCGTCGCCGACCACCGCCAGCCGCTGGTCCACCAGGCGGTCCACGATCGGCGTCAGCAGCATCCGAGAGAGATCGGCCGCGGTCGCTGCCTGCTGCCGACGCTCCCGGACGTCGACAGTGCTCCATTGTTGGTGCAGTCGGCGGGCCAAGGTCTCGATCTGAGCACGGCTCGGCAGCTCATGAACGGCGATCTCGTCCGGCGTCACCCACCATAGAAAGCTGCGCCCTTCGCCGAGGGCGTATTCCAGAAGTACGGTTTCGGGATCGAGCAGGGTCTGAATTTCATCGACCCTCAGCGTCGACGGTCGGGTCAAGTCGGCGTAGCGTGGGTGGTTTCGACGGATGTCTGCTTCCACCCGTTCGAGCTGGTGCAAAAGGGTGTCGAATTCCCGCGTCAGCGCCGCCGCTTCTTCCTCCGAGTCGTCACGGCCGAGGACCTCCGTCTGCCGCGTCGCCTTGGCGGTCAGACGCCACTCGAGGTCAGAGCGCCGTGCCAGCAGCTCCGGATCGACGCCTCGTCGAAGGTCTCGTCCGGTTTCACCCAAGAGATCGAGGAGAGCCCTGGCGCGGGCGCGCTCGCTGGCCTCCAGGGCCTGTTGGGGATAGCCGCGTTCCGGGTGTAAAGAATGGAGCGTCATCAGCAGATCGATATGAAGCTCATAGGTCTGGCGGTGGGTGCTCTGGAATGTCGCCCGCAAGTCCACGTCGCTGACCTGGGTGCGTAAGCCCTCGATCCGTTCGAGAGCGCTCTCGATGTGGGCCAAGGCTCGGGCGGTCCGGCCGAGATCGTGCTCGACTTGTGCGATCGCGGTGAGGGTCTCGGCCTCGCGGGGGCGATCTCGGATCGTGCGTCGCAGCGCCAAGGCTTGGGTCAGGCTCGCGATCGCCGATTCAGGATCTCCCAGTGAGGCTTTGAGCTCGCCGATGAGATGAAGCGCCGATGCCTCGCGGGGGCGGTCTTCGACTTGCCGAAGCAGCTGCAATGCCTGTTCGCTATCTTTCAAGGCGAGGCGGGGCTCGCCGGCGTCAGCACGGGCCGCGGCTGACATCTGCAGAGTGATCGCTTGCTGACGGGGATCGCCGAGATCCTCGGCGATCTCGAAGGCCTGGCGATGGAACGCCAAGGCTTCGTGGGGTTCTCCACGGCGGCGCTGGATCGTGCCCAGATGGTTCAGGGTCGCGGCCTCGCCGCGGCGATATCCGGCCTGACGCCTCAGAGGCAGAGCTTGATCCAAAAACGACAGGGCGCGAGCCGGCTCTCCCAAAGCACCATACGCGACGCCGAGATTGTGCAGCACCGTACTTTGCCAGCGCACATCCTCAAGCTGGCGAAAGATCCGCAGTGCGCGCTCATAGCGGGTGAGGGCTTCTTCCACCTGGCCGCTGGCGTGACGAATCCAGCCGAGATTGTTGAGGGTCTTTGCCTCGCTCTTCAGGTCTCCGGCGAGTCGGTTGAGCGATAGTGCCTGCTCGTAATGCTCGATCGCCTGCGCGGGCTCCCCAAGACGGTCGGAGGTCCAGCCGATGTTGGTATGCATGGTGGCGGCGAATTGCGGTTCTCGAGCCTCGTCGAGAGTCTGGGTGATCTCCAGGTAACAACTCAGCCCTTGGCGCAACTGGCCTTGGTGGAGGAGTGCCAGGCAGAGGTTGCTGCGAGAGTTGATCTCCCCGTAAGAATCTTGGATCGCTTGCCGCAGCTCGAGGGCGTTCTCAAAGGAAGTGCGCGCTGCATCCATCATGCCTAGGGTCAATTGACTGAGACCGGTCTCGTTTTGCGTCGCTGCCTCCCAGTAACTGTCACCGAGCGCCTGCCAACGAGTCAGAACCTCGCGATTCAGCTCCAGTGCCGATTTCGTCTCGCCGACCACCCGGTAGAGCACGGCTGCGCAGTAGAGCGCCCGCGCCTCGTCGGCTGGACGACCGAGCCGACGCCAGTCGTCGGCGGCCTGAAGGTAGCTGGCGAGGGCGTCGCGGCGCCGGTCAGCGGCGTAGTACCGCGCGGCTTCCATTCGCGCGGTCTCGGCGGTGAGTCGTTCTCGGTCGAGCGCGGTCGCGTCATCAAGTTTTGCTAAAAAGATTCGGTAGCGGCCTGGAGGTGCCGCTCGCTCGCGAGCATGCACCTCGACCTCGAAGACCTCGACCTCGAATCCATCGGCCGTCTTCGGTCGCACCAGCAACGACTCGAGGCCCGCCCGATCGAGGGGGCTGTCGATGACGATTCGCTCGCCGTCTTCGGGCACCAGCGTCAGCTCGATGTCGACGCCGAACTGCTCGACCGAGACTCGCCAGACGCTATCTTCGGTCAGATCGAGCCGATAGGCATGGGTCTCGCCCGCGGTTAGCTGGCGCTCGAGAGGGACGTCAGGCCGGAGGGAGTCAGGCGCCCATGGCTCGGCGCTGAGATCGATGGCGTCAGGAGCACCGGCGATCGCCAGCACCATGCACAGCCGGCCGAAAAGAGAAGTCAGGGTGGGTGGGTTCGGCCTGGAACGCACGGCAAGTGGCTGAAGTCGATCGGGTCAATCGCCGTCGATGACCTTGAAGACAAAGCGATCGACGTCGATCGTGTCGCCTGGGGTCAAAAGCCCTTTGACCTCGAACCGATAATCACCGCGCGGCAAGTCGCTGGCTGGCAAGGTGATCATCAAGGTCTCGAAAGCATTCGGTTGGAGGTTATCGAGGCGCCAAAGATCCTGATTGGGGCCGCCTGAGATTTCGACCTGATAACTCTCGATCCGCGGGTCGCGGTCGACGTCGACCGCGAGCGATAGCCAGTTGCCGATCTCGCTGAGATCGATGACGGCGGCGGGCTGGTCGTGGCTGCGCACCACGCTGAGAATGAAGACCGGAATATTGCCGCGTGGCTGCTTCAGACGCTCGAGCTCACGGGCGCTCGACTCGAGAGCGGTGGTCGCCTCCTCGAGGCGAGCCCGGAGCTCGTCGAGGTCGCTGGTATTGGGGACGTCACCGGCTTCGGCCTCCGCTAGCCGTCGCTCGAGCTCGGCGACGCTTCGACGCTCGCTTTCGAAGCGTTCCTGCCAGTCGCCCGCCTCGGCCTTCGCCAGCTCGGCGGTCGAGCGCAGGCGACCAGCTTCAAGCCCGAGCCAGACCGTCGCCAGGATCAGGGCTGCGACACCGCCGGTGAACAGCGCCGCAGTCGTTGGCCGGCTCAGCCACCGCGCCAGACCGGCCAGAATTCCGATTTGGGCGGCGACTTGGACGGCCGCCTGAGCTTGCGCGGCCTCCTCGGCGGCCATTTGACGGATTCCGGCCTGAAAGCCACGGGCGGCCTCGAGCTCCGCAGTACAGCGTGGGCAGTCGACGAAGTGCTCCTCAAAGCGCGCCTCTTCCTCCGGCGGCAAAGCGCCCTGGTGATAAAGCTCGATCAGCCCCTGCTCTTCAACATAGGTGTGATCCATGGTCACCCCCCTGATCTTAGTGAGATGAGGGGGCTGCGGATCGCACCCCAGAAACTGACTGACGTGATCACGCCCAGCAAGAACAGAATCGCCATCGAGCGGATGCCCGTGTGTTTGGCATAAAGCTCCTTGTAGCGCTGTCGTGCGCGGTGAAGGACGCGATTGAATTGCAGACTCGAAAGTTCGAGATCGGCAGCAATCGACTCCTTCTCTTCTTCGGCGATATAAAAGCGCATCAGCAGTTGCCGGTCGCGCTCGTTGCGCAATTCGCCGATCACTTGTCGGACCGCCGCGGCGTGCTCGCCTTGAAGCATCTGGCCGAGCTGGCTTGAGGGGATCGTCGATGCTTCCCGCACGGTATCGCTATCCGCTTCTGTCTTGCGGCGCCGAGCCTTGCGATAAAAATCGATCGCCAGATTGCGGGCGAGCTGGCTTAGAAAACCCGGCAAACGCGCCGGATCGCGCAACTCACCCCGACGGAGCTTCTGGAAAGCGAGATGGAAGGTGTCTTGATAAAGATCTTCTGCTTCCGGGCTACCGTTGGTGTGACGGTCGAGGATCAGCATCAGGCCACGGCCGAAACGCTCGACCAGCTCGGCCTCGGCCTCGGCCTCACCCCGCTCGATTCTCGCGACCAGTTGCGCCGAGCTACCTTCGCTCGGCTGGCTCTCAGTCCCGCCGATCTCGGTCCCGTTGCCTTCGTCCGCCAGCGCGACACCTTTCCCTAAATTATTTTGGACAAGATGTTAGCACGCGGGTAGAAGGCTCGATCCGTCCAGTGATCAGATCAGCCGGGGCGACGGGGTCCTGGGTCTTCTCCCCAAGCCTGCCGCACGAGATCCATGACGCTGGGATGGCGCATCGAAAAATCACCGCGAGAACGGGTGCCGGGCATCCATTTCCACCAGAACATGCCGGCGATGTGAGGCTCGCCCTCCAGCCGTTCGAAAGCCACCTCCATCAGACGCTGCTGCAGGGCGCGATCTTTCTGGCTCGCTCCGCTGCGCCGGCCGCGCCACGGCTCCCGGGCCGCGCTGTCGATCGCGTCGTAACCGATCTCGGCGAAGACCACCTGTTTGCCGTAACGCTCGGACAGAGTGCGGAGCTGCTCCAGTGTCGCATCCCAGCCGCGCTGGATGGCGGCGATGTCGGGGTACGAGGCTTGACTCACCGGAAAGTAGCCTTGGACGCCGATCAGATCGAGAGCGTCCCAGAATGGGACGAGGTCGAGCTCGCTCCAGTTGGCGGAATAGGTGATCTGGCCCGAGTAGACACGGCGCACCTCGTCGATGATCCGTCGCCACTCGTGCCGCCGAGCCCCTTGGGGAGTGACGTATTCGCGATGGGTGGTCTTCTCATACTCGAGACCGACGGCGAAGAGCGGCATGCGCCAACGTTCGGCAAAGCGCGCCTGATCGACAATGAACCGGCGATAGTCATCGAAGAAGCGACGCCAGGCGGCCTCGTCGTCGCCGAAGTCGATGTCGCCACGCCAGTCGAAGCTACCCCAATAGGCCAGGTGGGGCTTCCAGAACAGCTGAATGCCTTCGCGCCGCGCGAAACCCGCCGCGCGTTCGAGATAGCCGGTTTCGGCGGCGCGGTCGAAGCGGATCGAGCCGTCGCGACGGACGCCGGCATAGGGGTGAATCGCGACCCATTCCACCCCCAGATCCGAGAGCTCCTGCAGAGTCTGCTCCATGGCCGGCGAACCCCAGATTCGGCCGTAGCCGGGGCAGGAGACGGTCATGCCGCGCAGAAAAGTCGGCGGATCGGAAGTTTGACGATCGTTCGCCGAGGAGTGGCTGGCGACGGCGAGTCCGACTCCGAACGCGATCACGGCGGCTAGCTCTGTCGACCGGGAGAGAATAGCTTGCATCTTCATTGCCAGCTGATACGTCGTCTCCGGAGCTTTGGTTCGGATCGCCGATGGCGGATGGTATAGTTATTCTTCGCTTTGCCGGCCCACCCCGCGCAGCCGCTCGCTCCACCTCAAGATTCCGTTCGAGTTTGAAGTCTCTCCGGGAGATGACCATTGAGCATTTTTGACGAAATGACCTGGCGCGGCCTGGTCTACGATTCCTCCGAAGGGGTCGCAGCGCACCTCGAAGAGGGCGACGTGACCTTCTACATCGGTTTTGATCCCACCGCTCGCAGCCTGCATGTCGGCAGTCTGTTGCAGATCCTCAATATGGCCCGCCTGCAGCGAGCCGGCCACCATCCGATCGCCCTTGCTGGTACCGGCACCGGCTTGATCGGGGATCCGACCGGCAAGACCAAAGAACGCCAGCTGCTGACCAAGGAACAGGTGGCTGAGAATATCGTCGGCATTCGGGAACAGCTCAGCCGCTTTCTCGACTTCGAGGTGAAAGGCAATCCGGCACGAATGGTCGACAATGGCGATTGGCTGTGCAGCGCCCAGCTGGTGGATTTCCTGCGCGACGTCGGCAAGCACTTCACCGTCAACTACATGCTCGCCAAAGAGGGCGTGCAGCGTCGACTCGAAGGCGAAGATGGCATCTCCTACACCGAGTTCAGCTATCTGCTACTCCAGTCCTACGATTTTCTGGTGCTCCACGACCGTTTCGGTTGCACCCTGCAGTCCGGAGGCAGCGACCAGTGGGGCAACATCACCGCCGGTGCGGAGTTGATCCGTCGCCTGCGGCGCAAGAAAGCCTATGCTTTGGTTTCGCCGCTGGTGATGACCGCCAGCGGCGTCAAATTCGGCAAGACTGAGGCCGGAGCGGTGTGGCTCGACGGTGAGCTGACCTCGCCGTATCGTTTCTACCAGTACTGGCTGAACACCAATGATCTGGACGTCGTGAAGTACCTGAAATACTTCACCTGGCTCGATCGAGACGCGATCGCCGAGCTCGAGTCCGCGCACGCGGAAGCCCCGCAGAAGCGGGAAGCGCACCGGCGTTTAGCCGGTGCGGTGACCGAGATGGTCCATGGACCGACGGCGCTCGAGCGAGCCGTGCGCTCATCCCAGATCCTGTTCGGGGCTGAGATCGACGATCTCGCCACCGAGGAGATCCTCGACGTCTTCGACGACGTGCCATCCACCGAGTTGGATGCATCAGCGCTTGCCGGCGATGGCCTGATGCTCACCGAGCTGATGGTGCAAAGTGGATTGGCGGCTTCCAAAGGAGCTGCCAAGCGCCTGATCCGGGACGGCGGCGCCTACGTCAACAATCGTCGCATCGGAGACGAGCGCACGTCCGTCACGTCGGGCGACCTCCTCGACGGTTCGCTGTTGGTCCTGCGCAAGGGGCAGAAGCACTATCACCTGGTCAGCCTGAGGCAAGACTCGTGACCGTCGCGACGCCAGTGCTCCAGTCGAAAGAACTGCGGACCTGGGTCCTGGAAGCGCTTCAGCCGCTCCGGTTTCGCCGTCGCGAAGTGTCGTTCTTGCTCGGTACGGATGAGATGATTCAGCGGGAGCGGCGAGTTGCCTTGACCCCGCGGCATATCGCAGCCTTGAAGCACGATTTGATGGCTCTCGGCTTGACGCCACACATTTTTGCCATTCGCGGTGCTGGTGAGCGAGCGGCCAACGAAGCCGGCGAGACGTTCACCGACGCTCAGTACGCGGCCGTCGGGGCGCAGCTGGTCGGACGACATGAAGTGACGTCTTTAGAGGATATCGACGTCGCCCATGCCCTCAAGGAGCCCACCGACTATGAGAGCGAGTTGCCGGGCGGCATGATCCGGATCGGAGCGCTCCATCTCGCGAGTCGACCGCCGGGGCTCAAGCGCCTGCTCGAGCGTCAAAACTTCGCTGCCATTCTTGACGGTGGCACGGTGGGCAACTGTTCCTACCTGGTGCATGGCGGGGATCGCACGCCGATCGTCGGCAGCATGTCCCGGTTTGCCGGGGCGGTCTCCGGCCGCAAGGTGGTTCAGAGTTTGGAGCGCAACGGCCTGGGGCCGGGCAAGGTGATCGTTGTCGGTGCCGGCATCGCCGGCAAGAGCGCCATCGAGACGCTGCGTCCAAAGATCGGGCAATTGATCGTCGTCGAACCTTGGGAGCCGGCTCGCGAGCGCTTGGTCAGCGAGCTCGAGACATTGGGCATCGAAGACTTTCGCATCCTGCCGCAACTCGGCAACGGTGCTTTCGACGATGCCGTCGGCATCGTCTTCGCGCATCGCTCCGGAGCCAAAGCGGCGGAGAAGGTGTGCGACTACGGGCAGATTCGCAAAATGAAGCCGGGGGCCGCGATCGCCGATATCGCCATCGATCAGGGCGGCAGCATTCGGCACGACGACTATCGCGAAGATGACGACTTGACCACCTGCCGAGCAAAATATCGAGCGCTGCTGGAGCCGAGGTATTCCTACTACGCCGAGTCCAACATGCCTCGGGTCGAGCCCCATGAGGCCTCTGAAATGCACGGGGATGCCTCTTTGCCGTATGTGACGGCCTTGTTGGCATTGGTGGCTCGTTATGGCAGCCCACGAGCGGTGGTCGAGCGTTTGCTGGCTCGAGAGGTGCGGATCTTCAAGAGCGACGATCCGCTGCCTCAAGAGGACGTGATGGAATTAATCCTCCAAGACCTACGCAATGGTTTGCAGCTCGCCACCGCCGACGAAGGCCTGGCGATTACCGATCCCGATATTGAGCGAGACGCCAGTTTGGCTCAGTGGATCTGGGATTGCGCTTCGGTGGACTGAATGACAGAAGAGGTGAATCAGTCAGGGGGCGATTTGAATTCTCTTTAGATTCTCTACACAATCTCGAGAGAGACTCTTATTCATTCATCAAACCTGACCTGGAGGATAACCATGTCGATCAGCGAAACCATGCTCGCCGAGCTCAATCAGGAAGCCGCCAACACCCGCAAAATGCTCGAAGTCGTGCCCGCCGACAAGCTCGACTGGCAGCCGCACGAAAAGTCGATGACCCTCGCTCGCCTCACCGGGCATCTGGCCGAGATCCCGGGCTGGGCGCCGACCATGGTGGGTCAAGATGAGCTCGACTTCGCCGCCAGCGATTTCAAACCGGTTCAACCCGACAGCATCGAAGCCTTGCTCGAGATTCATGACCAGAGCGTCGCTGCCTTCAACGACACCGTCAGCGGCGCGGACGACGCCACCCTGATGAACCCGTGGACGATGAGAAACGGTGAGCAGGTCTATTTCACCATGCCGTGTGCCGTCGCCATGCGCAGCTTCATCTTGAATCACATTGTCCACCATCGAGGCCAGCTCTCCGTCTATCTGCGCCAGCTTGAGGTGGCGCTGCCTCAGGTCTACGGACCGACCGCCGACTTCCCGGACTTCTAGGGCTGCTAGGCAGGCGTAGACTGCGTGGAATGCGGCTCCGGTTAGGGGCGCTGGACATGCTCGATATGTCCTGCGCTCCGCTGCGCTATCATGATGCGCGGAGCGTTTAGATGGCGGATGCGGTCATACCTAGCCTGTCGAACTACAAAATCCTGTCCCAGCTCAGCTCGGGCGGTATGGGCGCGGTCTACCTGGCCGAGGATCTCAAGCTCCATCGCAAGGTCGCGATCAAAGCTCTGACCCCGGAGTGGGCGGCCGATCCGGATCGCTACCAGCGCTTTCGCTGGGAAGCTCAGGTCCTGGCCAAGCTCAACCACCCGAACATCGTCACCATCTACGCGATCGAGGAAGAGGAGGGCGCCCACTTCCTGATCATGGAACTGGTCGAAGGCAAGACCCTCGACCAGCTCATCCCGTCGGTCGGCATGTCATCCGACGACGTCTTTCGCATCGCCATTCCGCTGGCAGATGCGTTGGCGGCCGCCCACGAGCGGGGCATCATCCATCGCGATCTCAAGCCGTCCAACGTCATGGTCACCGACGACGGTCGGGTGAAAGTGCTCGATTTCGGTCTGGCCAAACGGCAGGATAGTGCGGTGACCCCCGGGGCGGCCCGGATCAGCGCCCATCCGCCGGAAACCCAGGTCGGGCAGATGATGGGCACCATCCCCTATATGTCGCCCGAACAACTTCAGGGCGACACCATCGATCCGCGGACCGACATCTTTGCCCTGGGCATCATTCTCTATGAGATGGCGACCGGCTCGAGGCCGTTCGAGGGCAAGACCTGGGGGGATCTGGCGTCTTCCATCCTGCGTGACAAACCACCGTCGGTGACGACACTCAACGTCTACCTGCCTCGTCACCTCGGGCGGATCATTCGCCATTGCTTAGAGAAAGAGCCCCAGCGACGTTTTCAGACCGCTCTGGACCTGCGCAATGAGCTCGAATCCCTGCAGCGCGAGATGATCACTGACGAGGTGCTGTCGGATGAGGTCGGGTCCGGCATCGTGCGTTCCGGACCGGTCAATCTCCTACGGACCGAAGTCGAGCGACTCTCTGCGGAGCGCGATCGCAGCGGCAGCAACGATCAGATCCTGCCGCCGATCGAGGCGTCCCAGGACTCAGAGGCGACGCCTGAGGAGGTCAGACGCGATTCTGAAAAACGGATCGCCGTCGCTGCGACCGTGCTGGTCGCGGTCGCGATCGCAGCGCTCGTTTGGCTGCGCTTAGGTGACAAACCCGAAGTGTCAGAACTCGAAGCGGCGCTGCCGCCTCCGAGTGCGGACGGCAACCGGATCGTGGTGCTGCCGTTTGAAAACCTCGGGCCGGCTGAAAACGACTATTTTGCTGCCGGCATCTCGGATGAGATCACCAGTCATCTGGCTTCGGTAAGTGCCCTGCAAGTCATTTCTCGCACCACGGCCCTGCAGTACGATCGGGCCGACAAGACGGCCCAGCAGGTCGGCCTCGATCTCGGCGTCGACTATCTGCTGGACGGCACCGTCCGTTGGAGCACCGGTGGCAATGGCGAGAATCAGGTGCGGGTCACACCGCAGCTGATCAAAGTGGCCGACGACACCCAGGTCTGGTCGGATCGCTACGACCGCAAGACCGACGATATTTTTGGCGTGCAGTCAGAGATCGCCGCTGAGGTGATTCGCAAGCTCGGCATCGCTCTACTCGAGCCTGAGCGTGCGGCCTTGGCCAATCGGCCCACCGCCAATAATGAGGCTTATCAGGCGTATGTGCGCGGCATGAACTACGCCAGCCGGCGTGAGTCCGACCAAGAGACCTGGAATCTTGCGCTGGAGATGTTTACGCTCGCGACCGAGCTCGATCCGCAATTTGCCCTGGCGTATGCTGAGCTTTCCGAGGTGCATTCCCTGATGTATCACTGGAATATCGATCGCAAGCCGGAACGCCGAGAGAAAGCGCGCGAGGCGGCTGAAAAAGCGCTCGAGATCGACCCGAATTTGCCCGAAGGGCGTCGGGCCCTCGCTTATTACTATTATCGTGGGCACCTGAACTATGAAGCGGCTCTCAAGGAGTTCGACGTCGCGGCCCGAGCTCTACCTAACGACAGTCAGTTGATTGGCGGTATCGCTTATATCTGGCGACGGCAGGGGCGCTTTGCCGATGCAGCTAAGAATCTCGAGAAAGCTTTGGAGATTCAGCCGCAAAGTGACTGGCTGGCCGCGGAGTTGGCGGAGACTTATACCAACCTACGGCGCTACTTGGAAGCTGATGATTATTATCAGCGAGCGATCTCCTTGACGCCGGACCAGCCGGCCCCTTATGTGGCTCGAGCGCAGAATTATCTGCTCTGGCGTGGGGATATCTCGGCCGCTCGACTGACCCTCGACGCGATGCCGCGACAGGGCACGACCCGAGCCGTCCTCGCCTGGTTTCTTTTAGAGATGGCGGATCGCAATGAAGAGGCGGCTCTGAGTCGGCTCAATCGCAATACCAAAGCCCAATATATCGGCGTCGAGTCGATCTCCTACCCCCGCGACTTGCTGCGGGCTTTGGCTTACCGCCGGATTGGGGATCTTCAGACCGCCCGAATCTATTTCGAAAATGCCCGGGGGGCGCTGGAGCGTCGCTTGCCGGAAGGGACCGTGGGTCCGCGATTACGAATCGCCCTGGCCATCACCTACGCGGGGCTGGATCGCAAAGATGACGCTTTGCGCGAGGGGTTACAAGCCATCGACGAATACTCCGTTTCGCAGGATGCCTTTATCGGCCCACGTTTCGCGGAGCACCTGGCCGAGGTTTACGTGATGGTCGGCGATCATGAAGCGGCGATCGATCGCCTCGAGTACCTGCTGTCGATTCCCTCGAAGCTGTCGGTGCCGCTCCTCAAGCTGGATCCGAAGTGGGATCCTCTGCGCAAGCACCCGAGATTTCAGCTTCTGACCAACACCGGCCCCTCAGAGACCTCGAGTGAGACGCCGATTCCGGACGAAGAGGACGACGAAGCGGCGGACTCTGAAGTCTTTCAGGTCGGCTCCGTCCAGAGCGGCTCCGTCCGAGAGGCGGCAGCGTGAGATCGGTGCAACCGACGCTGCGCGACTTGCGACAGGAGGCCGAGGGACCCGTCCCGGTCATGCTAGCGGTTACCGTCCTCGTGCAGATTCTCAGGATTCTTGAGCAGCGTCAGCGCGATGGCCTTGCCGTCGGCGAGCTAACGCTCGACGACGTGATCGTGACCGGTGCGCCTCCTCGCGCCCTGATCGACGATCCCAGTCGCGATCCCAAGGCGCGACTCGCCGAGGCTTCAGCCGTCCGGGAACCCAGATCCGCCGAGCGGCTGACGACGGATCAGGGCGCGAGTCGCCTCTTCCGCCAGTTGGTCGTCGATTCGGACGATGCGGTTCCGCCGATCGCCGCCGGTCTGCTCGAGCGGTTGGCGCCCCTCAGCCTGGAAGAATCTCTGGCTGCCGCTCGAGAGCTAGGCTTGCAGCTGTTCGCCGCCTGGGTTCGTGCCCGAGACTGCGAGTCTTCGTCTTCGCGCGAAGGCCGTCGCCAGCGGGTCGTGCAACAGGCCTGTGAGGAAGTCGAATTGCGTCAGAGAATGATGGCCGCTCTCGAGGCGGGACATCGACAGCAGGTCTTGCAGCACGGCCGAAAGCTGAGCCAGGTTCTGGGGGAGGCGGCCAGCGCCGACCCAGATCTGACGATCGCCGGCGGCTGGTTGGAAGAGCAGGAGGAGCGACGCTCTCAGCAACAAGAAGAAGCGAAGAAAACCTCGCTGAAGCTGTTCTTGACCGGCGCGCCGCTGGTGTTAGCGACGTTGCTCACCGGGCTGCTCGGCGTCGTGATGCTGTTCAGCACGTGATCCTGAGCTGGTCGGTCAGCCCAAGAAGCGCTTTAGATCCTCCGCGACCCGAGCCGGGGCTTCCGCGGGTAGCCAATGACCGCAATCGTCGAAGATGCGCACGTCAGGGGTGCCGAGGCGTTCGGCCCATTCGACGCCAATATAGGGGTCGTGCGCTCCCCACAAAACCCTGATCGGTAGCTTTTTGGCCAAAGCATGCAACTCCTCTTGCCAGGGCGAGAAGTTTTCCGGATCGGTCGCTCGATAGAGCTTGAGCACTCGGCGCTTCATCGCTGGATGGATTCTTCCCCAGGTTTCGCGGATGTGTTGGCGAGTCAGCTTTCGGGAGCCGCGGCGCAGCTCCCAGGTAAAGATCCAGCGATTCATCAGAAACATCGACAGCTCGCCGAGCCCGGGCGTTCGCCAGATGCATGCCCAGAAGTGCCAGCGGTAGTCGGTGAAATAGAGCGAGTTTGTGATCAGGATCCGCCGCACCTTCTGTGGATGACGGATCGCCCAGGACAGGCCGTAGGGCCCGCCGAAATCATGGACCACCAGGTCGATGGGCAGGTCGACGTCGATCTTGGACACCAGCTCGTCGACAAAAGCGGCCATGCTTTCCAGGTCACAGGCGCAGTCGCCGGTGAGGATCGAACGGCCAAAACCCGGCAGGTCGGGCGCCAAGCAGCGGTGGCGGTCGTCCAGGCGTGAGATGACGCCCCGCCAAAGCTCGGCGGTGTCGGGATTGCCGTGCAGGAATAGGATCGGGGATCCTGAACCCTGATCGATCAGGTGGACACGGACGTTGTCGAGCTCGACGACCATGGGTGAAGTCTAACCAGGCGAGGCAGGCGACGCAGGCGTCGCCCCTACGAAAGACCTGTAGTGGCGAGGCCTGCCTCGCCTTGACCGTGCGACGCAGGCGTCGCCCCTACGATTGGGCGTCAAGCCTGAGGCGAAGCGATAGATTATGCCGATGCCAAGACCCCTGCGACCCGACGATGTCCCGCGACCGGGCCCGCTCCAGATCGCTGGCTTTTCGGATGGCCGACTCCTAGTGCGCGGACCCGGTGGCGTCAGCTTGCTGCGGGACGTCGCGCGATCGGATCTGAAGCGGATCTGGGAGTCCGCCGACGGGGTGCGATCCGTGGGTGAGATCGTCGGTCAGTGGTCGGGGTTTTATGACGAAGCGGCGATTCTCCGTCTGCTAGCTGGGCTGGTGGGGCTCGGCGGTTTCGAGCTCGAAGCGACCGCGCCCGAGATCCATCGTTCTCCGGAGGTCGACCTGACGGGAGTTTGGGTCCTAGGGGACGGCGACCTGGCCTGCCGGCTCGTCGAGAGGTCGGGAATCCGGGAGGAGCCCCCCTTGGGGGAGGATCTGGAAAGCTGGATTGGAGACTATGAGCTGGTCGTCCTGGCGCTCGAAGAGGCCCCCTATGGGGAGTTGCTCAAGGTGCAGAAGATCGCTCTGCGCTCGGGCGTCCCCAGCCTCGGCGTGACGGTCGATCCCGACGGCGTGAGGATCGGCCCAGCGACGATTCCCGGCGTCGGCCCCTGCCTGGCTTGTGCCCAGATCGCAAACTTTCGCGCTCTCCAGCTGACCGGCCCGGAATTGATTCGGGGCATCGCCGACTTCCGTACCGGCATCGTGCCTCCGAGGCTGCACAAGGCGGCGATGCGGACCCTGGCGCGAGAAATCCGGGCACTGTCGACCCCGGGTGGCCAGCCGGAGCTGCTGGCGTCCGTCCGCCGGATTTCCGCGACCGAGACGTCGACCTATGCGGTGACGCCCGCCGCGGATTGCCCGCTCTGCGGCCCGTCGGGCACGACGAAGGTCGTCCACGACGCGCGGGCGACCGCCGTGCGTCAAGAGCTGGTCGATCGTCATCGCTTGGCACCTCGTGTCGCTTCTGTCGAGGCGAGCGAGCGCTGCGGTTCCATCGGCATTGTCGGGGGCGGCACCGCCGGCTATCTCACCGCGATGGCCCTGCGCCGCAAGATTCCGGGCTTGGCGGTAACCCTGATCGAGTCCAGCGACGTGCCGGTGATCGGGGTTGGCGAAGCGACCACGCCGCTGATGCCGCAATTCTTACACGTTGATCTCGGTCTCGACGTCCACGAGCTGTTTCGGGAGGTCGAGCCGACGCTCAAGCTCGGCATTCGTTTCGCGTGGGGAGCCGCCGACTTCAACTATCCGTTCGGCCCGGTCCACGTGCTCGAGCCGATGGTCTACGACGGGGATCTCTCCCGATGTTCGCCCCGTTCGCTGCAGATGGACGCTGGGGTCTTGCCTCTCAGTGAACACCCAGGCGCCTGGCCCTCGGAACTTGGGGTCGACGTCGCGTACCACCTCGACAACCAACGGTTTGTTCGTTACCTACAGCGCAAAGCCAAGGATTTTGGCGTCGAGACGATCGACGCCCGAATCGTCGATGTGGACGTGGCGGCAAGTGATGAGGCGGGAGATGACCTCGGTCAGATCGTGACCGGTCTCCGGACCGCCGATGGCCGGCGTCTGAGCTTCGATTTCTACGTCGACTGTTCCGGCTTTCGCTCGCTGTTGCTCGAGCGGACCTTAGGCTCGCCGTTTCGACCGTATACCAAGAGCCTGCGGACCGATCGGGCGCTGATTGCCAGTCAGCCTTATGCGGAATCGTCAGGGGTTGACCCCGAGATCCGCCCTTACACCTTGGCCGAGACCTTGAGCGCCGGCTGGTGCTGGTCGACCCCGCAACGCGACGCGGATCATCGGGGTTACGTCTTCTGCTCGGAGTTCTTGAGCCCCGAGGACGCCGAGGCCGAGATGCGCCGTCTCTGCCCTGGGATGGGCGATCCGCGGTTGATCTCGTTTCGCGCCGGCCGGCATGAGCATTTCTGGCGAGGCAATGTCGTCGCCATGGGCAACGCCTACGGCTTTGTCGAGCCCCTCGAGTCGACCGCCCTTCACATGTTGATTCGACAGATTGGTCTGTTCGTCGAGGCTTTCCCGATCCGTCGCGACGAACGCGGCGTGGCGACGGTTCTGAATCGGAGGGTCGGCGGCTATTGGGACTATCTCTGCTGGTTTCTGGCGCTTCACTATCGTTTCAACCGTCGGCTCGCCACGCCTTTCTGGCGTCACTGTCGTCAGGAGACCGACGTCTCCGCCCACGGCGAGCTGATCGGGCTCTTCCAAGAACGGGGGCCACTGTCGTATCAAGGCTCACGTCTCGCCGGCTACGAAGTCCCCGATCCGCTTTGGGGAGCGGAGGGCATCGACGTCTTGCTGCTCGGCCAGGGAGTGCCGTCACGTCTGCCGCGGCCGGTGCTCCGTCAGGCCGAGTGGTCGCAGCGCGCGACGCTCTACCAGCGTGTCGCGGAGCAAGCGATGCCCCAGGCCCACGCGCTCCGAGCTCTCCGCCAGAAGCCGGAGTTGCTGGAGCGTTGGGTGGCCGAGTTTCATCGCGTCGGTCCGGCGTTCAGCACGTCCCGAACTCGTTGATGATCGTCACCCGGACCGGCAGAGTTCCGGTGTCTCCTCCGGCGCTGGTCAGCATGGCGATGAAAGTGAACTCGGTTCCGATCAGATTGGGACATAGAGTCGAAGCGGGAATCGGACCGAAAACCGGGGCCGGGGTCAACCCGAGGGTGCCGGACGCATTGTTCAGGGCGTACCTCGAATCATTCGGATCCACCAGGGCTTGCGCCAGCCAAGCCCATTGAGGATCCACCACATCGACCATGCCGACCAGCTCGTAGCTCGCCGCGACCCAATCCGTCTCGATATCGAGGGTGAAGGTGACCCTCGAAGGGGAGCGGCCGCCGCCGCCGAAGGTGTCGTTATTGGTGTCCCGTGCCTCGATCGCACCGACGTCGGCGATCAAGCGAGGCTGGCCCGAGAGCCGATCGGGCGGCGGCTCGGCGGAGAAAACGTAAGTCCTGCCACCCAGCTCGCCACGCGGCTCACCCGCGAGGACGTCGGCCAGACCGTCGCCGTTGACGTCTCCGGCTGCTGCCACGGACGCTCCGAGCAGCGTCCAGTTGCTGTCGCTCGCTCGCCAGAAGACCCGCTGGGGTGGGGCTGGGCCGGAATCGAACCCGGTGCCGCTTTTCGATTGCAGGAAGACGAAGACCCGGCCCGGCACGCCGTCAGCGCCGGTCTCGGAGACTAGACCGGGCCGGCCGACCGCCACGTCGTTGCGACCATCCCCGTCGAAATCCCCTACGCCGGCCACGGCGGCTCCCATACGACCGCCGTCGAGATTGCCACCGAAGCTGGCGATCAGCCCGCCGAGGCCGTTGTAGACGTAGGCTCGACCGAAGTCCGCGTCGCCTCCAGCCGGAGCCCACGAGGGCGCACCGATGATGACGTCGTCGCGGCCATCGCCATTGAAGTCCCCCGCCCCGGCGACGGCACTGCCAAAAGCAGAGAAGCTCGCGACCGAACCCATGGACGTGCCGCCGAACGTCACCGACGGAGTCGTATCGTTGGCGTTGTAGAGATACGCGGCGCCCGGAAACTGATCGAGGCTGTCGTTCGCATTGGGTGCGCCGATCAACAGGTTGGGGACGCCATTACCGTCAGGATCGCCGGCCGAGGCGACGGCGAAGCCGAAACGGGATCCCGGTTCATTGTCGGTGAAGTCCAGCAGAAGGATCTGGAGGCTGGACCATAACGTCGCCCGTCCGACGACCCCCGGCGGGGTCTGTGGCTCCGGCCCAGGAGCGCCGACCAGGATCTCGGCCCGGGAGTCGCCGTCGACGTCCGGCACCATCGCGACCGACGAACCAAAGGCTTCGCCGAGGTCGAAACCGGCGCCGGCGAGACTGGTGATGGTCAGAGCGGGTGTCGAGTCTTGGCCGTCAAAGATCGTGACTTCGCCGAGGCCCGACGATCCGCCTCGCGGCGCCCCGACGACGAAATCTGGCAGGCCGTCGCCGGTGAAGTCGAGGCCGCCGGCGACCGCGGCACCGAAACGTTCATCGGCCACCTGACCTTCGAGATCCGGAAACAACGCTCGACCGGTGGCGCCGGAGAGAATGCGGACTCGCCCGCGCTGACCCACAGCGCCTGGCATACCGACGAGCTGATCCGGGACGCCATCGCCGTCGAGATCGCCGGCCGAGGCCACGGATTGACCGAACTCGAGATCGATGTTGGCGTCGATCGGCGGACCGGCCTGATAACGATGGGTGATCAGACCGCCGAGATCGAGAAACGAGTCGTAATACCTGAGATCGGGCTGATGGCCGATCGGGTCGTTGGCGCCGGTTCCCATGCGCAACAGATTGCGCAATTCCCGCGTTCCCATCGGTTGGCCGAACTTTTCCTCATGCATCTGCTCGAGCACCGCGGCTGCGCCGGCGACAATGGCGCCGGCTCCGGAAGTGCCGTTATAGCAGTAGGTGTACGTCTGGTCCTCGTCCCCCATGGCGGCGCCAAAGGGGTCCGAGTTGTTGTTGCAATTGGCCAACGTTATCGACCGGCGACCGTACCCCAGGGTGGTGATGTTCTGCCCCCAAGAATGGCTGTCGACTCGGGTTCCGAAGTTCGAGCTCGGCACCCGATCGCGTCGTTCCTCGCCCGGGACGAGATCAGCACCGGCGCCCACCAACACGGCTCCCGAGTCGCGCACTGTCGGATTGAGAGGCGTCGTGCCATTGCCAACGTCGAGCTGATCGAGATCAAAACCGCCATTGCCGGCGGGTTCGATGACGTGAATGCCCAGGGCAACCGCTTGTCGGACGACCGCGTACTCGACGTCGAAGGCCTCGAAGGGGAAACTGCTGTCATCTTCGAGCTCGATGAGTAGCACGTCGCCGGGCACCATATTCAGCAGGGCGACCACCACCGAATTGGCTGGCAGCCAGTTCGCGACCGTGCGAAAGGCCGGCATGACCCGCACCGTCGCCCCGGGAATCAGGCCGCTGACGCCATAGCCATTATCGCCGGCGGCCAGGACACCCAACGTGGCGGTGCCGTGATCGATATTGACCGGACTGGTTCCTGCCGGATCGACCCACTCGGTCGGCGGAATGATCGCCCGTGGCAGGTCTGGCGTGGCGAAATAGTCCAGATCCTCATGGCCGAGGTTCCAATTCTGTTCCAGATCGACGACGGTGACGCCTTCGCCGCGAAAGCCTCGAGCCCAGGCGAAGTCGATGTCGATCCCCTCTGGCGCCGGATCGCGGTAGCCCTGCCCCGGCGGCTGATTGAGAAAGTCGGTGGTGGGTGGGTCGATGTCCGCCGGGGATCTCAGCTGGCGGCTGGCATAGACGTTCTCGACCGCGTCGATCGGCAGCAAGCGCTCCAGCAGCGGTAGTGGATCGGTCTCCTTCTGGACCTGAAGAACGAAGTATTGGCTCAGGTCTGCCAGCGCTTCCCCGGTGTTGCGCTCACCGATCTTGCGCAGGTGATCGAGCAGTGCCTTCGGCACCGTGAACAGGGGCGCGACGCGCACCTCAGGGGACGCCTGGATCATCTGCTGAACCGCGTGGATCTCACCCGGCGCCAGCCCGCTGGCCTCGCCGGCTTGCAGGCCGCCATCTCGGACCGTGGCGTCGGCACCGTCGCGCAGCTTGAGCACCAGGGTATGCAGGTCACGACCCTCGCCGATCGAGCCTTGGATCGACTTCTCGGGCAAGGTCCTGGGGGCCAGCCAGGGTCTTTCCGTCCCGGATTTTTCGGCGGCCGCCGGGCTGACCTGGCCGATCATCGCCATCGCCATCGCCATCGCCATCGCCGTTGCCGTCGCCAGGGCCTTCAGGTTCCTGAGGAAGAGGGCAGGTCGGTGACTTCTTTCGTAGGTCGTTGAGCACATCGTCAGACTCCTTTCGTTGGGTGCGGTCTCCGTTGCAGGAGTAGCGCAAGAAAGGGCTCGAGGTGCTAAAAGAAAATTCTCAGGCGGGTGGAAACGACGGCCGTGGACACGACTGTCGCAAAGCTTCGACCTCCGAGATGCGACGATCTTTCGCCGGCAGCTTGGCGCGTCGAATCCCCAGAGCTTCGGCGAGAAGCGCGTGCGCGGGTTCGGACTCTCCGCGAGCACAAAGCGAACGGGCCAGCGCCACCAGAGCTTGCGCGGTCGCCGGATGTTCGGCAGGAAACGCCTGACGATGCAGCGTTAGTGCTTCTTGCTGAATCGCTTCGGCTTCAGCATGGGCTCCGGAACACACCATGGACTCCGCAAGGCCCAACAAGCTGTCGGCCACGGTCGAGTCGACGCCGCTGCGGCGCCGGATGGCCAGAGCCTCCCGATGCAGCACCAGCCCCTCGCTACAGGCCCCTTGGTCGGTTTTCACGGCCGCTAAATGGCGAAGGCTGAGGGCGAGGTGCGGATGATCCGGCCCGAGGAGGTCCCGCCGCAGGGCCACTGCTTCGCTCAGGTGATCTTCAGCGGGTTCGAGATGCCCGAGCTGGCGTTCGCTCATTCCGAGCTCGGTCAGCAATCGGGCGACCTCGGGATGGCGATGACCATGGGTTTGTCGAGTCGCCTGGAGGGCCCGCCGATAGATCTCTTCCGCGGCGGCGAAGTCGTCGAGATCCAGCAGCAGCAAGGCGAGATTGGAGAGGGTTGACAGCCGGGTCTCCGGGGTGCCGACGCGGTCTTCCATGGCAAGACTTTCCTGATAGAGCTGGGCGGCGGATTCGAGCTCGCCCTTTCGTGCAGCAGCAGAGCCAGATTGTTGAGACTCGCCGCCACGTCAGCATGCTCGCGACCATAGATCGCTCGTCGAATGTCCAGAACTTGGCGGAAAAGGCGCTCCGCGGATTCGAGATCCCCTTGCTGGGCGCTCAGGATCGCCAACCGATTGAGGCTGGCCGCAGCCTCCGGATGGGAAGGGCCTAAGACCTGCAGGCGAAGCGTCAGAGCTTGCCGTAGCAGCGGCTCTGCTTGTGCATAGAGACCGAGCTTTTGATGAACCTGACCGAGGGCGTGGAGCAGCTTCGCTTGCAACTCGGGCTCCGCCGCTAGCTCTTGGCGGGCTCGCTGCGCACCGGCTTCCAGAATGGCGACCGCCGAGACCGCCTCGCCACGGGCCTGCTCTGGCTCGGCAACCTCGAAGATGCTGACCAAGAATTCCGTCGCGTCCTCCGCGACTTGCCGTTGGCTCTCCGCGACCTGCCGCTGTCGGTTGAGCTCGATCGCCAGCAGAGTCAAGGCGGTGACAAAGCCGGTGACCAGTAGGAGGGCGGCAGCGATGCC
Source organism: Carybdea cf. marsupialis auct. non (Linnaeus, 1758) (assembly GCA_010016065.2). Lineage (NCBI taxonomy): Eukaryota > Metazoa > Cnidaria > Cubozoa > Carybdeida > Carybdeidae > Carybdea > Carybdea cf. marsupialis auct. non (Linnaeus, 1758). The sequence goes on along the minus strand of JAAAKL020000003.1, from coordinate 152,497 downwards.
GACCGCCGCCCAGCGATGTCGACCGAGAAGCTTGCCAGCGACGTAAGGGAAAGACTCGGGGCGGGCGGCCAGGGGATGACCCGTGCGGAAACGATCCAAGTCGTCCATCAAATGCTCGACGGAGGCATAGCGCCGCTCCGGGGCTTTGCGCATCGCCTGGAGGACCAGCGTATCCAGATCCCCTTCGAGCTGGCGGGTGAGGCTCTTGAGATCGGTGCTCCGTCGCCCAGCGACGGCCAGCACTTCGGGGTCGCCCTCGCGTGCTCGTCGCTTGAGCCCACCGCTGGGTGGCTCGGGCTCGACCTCGAGAATCAGGTGTTCGATTTCCCCCAGGCGTTTGCCAGCAAAATCGAACGGCCGCAGTCCGCAGAGCAGCAGGTAGAGCAGGACCCCGAGAGAGTAGACGTCCGACGCCGTGGTGACCGGTCGTCCGGCGATCAGCTCAGGGCTGGCATAGCTGGGCGTCATCAAGCGCATCGGGCCGATCGTCGGCTCGATGCGTCCGCCGAGACGCTCCGGTGCCAGCGGCTTGGCAATGCCGAAGTCGAGCAATTTGACGTCGCCTTCCGGAGTCACCAGGATGTTGCTCGGCTTGAGGTCCCGGTGGACGACGAGGTTGCGGTGGGCGTAGGCGACCGCTTCGCAAACCGAGCGGAACAGGGCCAGTCGATCCGCCACACGGAGTCGCTGGCGGTCGCAGTAGACGTCGAGAGGCTCGCCGACCACGTGCTCCATCACGAAATAGGAAAGGCCTTCCCGAGTCCGCCCAGCGTCGATCAGGCGTGCGATCGAGGGATGATCCAGGCTTGCCAGAATCTGCCGTTCATTGTGAAAGCGCCGGAGGATCTCGTCCGCATTCATGCCGCCTTGCAACACCTTCAAGGCCACCCGCTGGCGAAACTGAGGGTCCACCCGTTCGGCGCGGTAGACGGTGCTCATGCCCCCTTGGCCGATCCGCTCTCGGACCTGCCACGGTCCGAGTCGGCGGCCGATCAGGGAATCCTCCGCCGCTTCGACCAGGGTCTGTGCTTCCGAACGGATGGCGTCGTGAAGCCTCGCGCCTTCCTCGGCCTGATCCATGGCCAGCAGTTCTTCGACCTCCAGCCGAAGCTCGACATCCTCACCGCAATGCCGCTCCAGGTAGGCGGATCGTTCGGTCTCGGCAAGGTCGATCGCGGCGGCAAAGAGCGTCTCGATGCGCTGCCACCGAGAAGCGTTCATGGGGTCGATCCGCGAATCATTTCGCGGGCCAGCCAGACCCGGGCCAGGCGCAAATCCAAACGGACGGTCGCGATTGACACGCCGAGGGTCGCCGCGATTTCAGCGTGCGTCAGGCCGCCGAAGTATTGCAATTCCACGGCGCGCCCCTTGCGTTCGTCGATCTCCGACAGGGCGTTGAGTGCGGCGTCGAGGGCCAATAGGTCGGGCTGGGCGGTGGGTTCGCCGGCGGCGACTTTCGGGGCGAGCCGTTCTTCAAGAGAGAGGTGGACCGCTCCCGCGCCCCGCTTGTTCGCGTGGCGGCGCCGGGCGTGGTCGACCAGGACCCGGCGCATGATCTGGGCGGTGACGGCGAAGAAATGCACCCGGCTTTGCCACCGGGGATGGGTTCGGTCGACGAGGCGCAGATAGGCTTCGTGCAGGAGCGCGGTGGCTTCCAGGGTGTGATCGGGCCGCTCGTGGCGCAAATAGCCGTTGGCTAAGGATTGCAGCTCGCGATAGACCAGGGGGAACAGTTGATCGAGGGCCCCGGCGTCGCCGTCTCGCCACGCGATCAGGAGGCGCGTCACGTCCTGGGCAGGCGTCTCGGGCGAAGTTGACATGAGAAATCTTCCACGGGCCGATCGTGGCCCTTCGATCCCGCGACCGAAGCGATGGCGGTGGCAGGCTAGCAGTGTATCGAAAGCGCCGGACCACGATCGCCGGGCTTGTTCGGTGTTCTTCCGGGGGCACAACCCTGGTGGGTGCTGTGCGTAGATAGCTCTGTCTCACCTCGTAGCAATCGACGACAACAAGGAGATCAAGATGGTTCGAACGATAGGAATAGCTGGGTTCTTCCTGCTGCTGCTCGCTGGCCCCGTGCTCGGAAACGGTACTGACGTCAAGGCGGTCCAGGAGGTCGTGACCCGCGCCTATGTCGAAGGCATCCATAAGGAAGGCGATCCGGAGAAAATTCGGTCCGGCTTTCACGAAGGTTTCGTCATGTTCATCAACGCTGATGAGGGCCTCCGCCAGATCACCCGTGACGAGTGGATCGCGCGCATCGAAGAAGGGCAACGCAAGAACCCTGATCGTCCTCGGCCGAAAGTGGCCCATGAGTTTTCGATGGTTGAGGTCACCGGCGACGCGGCGGTGGCGCAGGTCGAGTTGCATCGGGACGGCAAGCACACCTTCACCGATTACCTCTCGCTCTACCGGACATCAGACGGTTGGCGGATCGTCGGCAAGATCTTCGAGCGTCACCCCTGAGAAAAAGCCGCGGCTTCCTTAGAGGGCTCTTCCAGGCGCCGGCGAAAGCCGGCGTTTTGTGTTGGTGGGTGTTTGGATGTCTGCAGAAGGCAAGCCTGCCGAATGAGGTGCAGCCGAATGAGGTGGCACTGACTTCGCAGAAAGCTCGGACGTCGCAGAAAGTTCAGACGCCAGCCGAATGAGGTGGCACTGACTTCGCAGAAAGCTCGGACGTCGCAGAAAGTTCAGACGCCAGCCGAATGAAGTGCCACTGACTTCGCAGAAAGCTCGGACGTCGCAGAAAGTTCAGACGCCGCAATCCGGAAGGCTCGGACGCTAGGTCAAAGAGATGAGAGGCGCCGGGAAAGTTTTTCTAGTCTTTTTCTCCGTCTGCTACAGAACGGAGACCCAAAATGCGTCTCATCTCTTATGAGATGAGACGCAGCCTGCCTGGCAGAACCGCAAGACTCACCCGATTCCGAGGCCGAAGATGAGTCGGCCACTGCGCTATATCCCCGAGGGCGGCGCCCTGGTCGAGATCACCATCAACATGATCCAAGGTCGCTATCTTTTGCGACCCGACAAACGTGGCCGCGTCAATGAGGTTGTGCTCGGCGTCATTGGTCGTGCCCAGCGCCTCTACTCGATGCGGATTGTCGGCATCTCGGTGCTCTCAAGCCACGCTCACATTCTTGCCATCCCGGAGGACGCCGAACAGATGGCGGCCTTCATGCGTCATGTCGGACGTAACATCTCCGACGAGATCGGCCGGCTCCACGACTGGCCTGGCAAGAAGCTCGAGCGGCGCTATCGGGCGATTCAGGTCAGCAACGAAGAAGAGGACCAGGTTGCCCGTCTGCGTTACCTGCTTGCCGCTGGTGTCAAGGAGCAACTCGTCGAACGAGCGATCGAGTGGCCCGGGGTACACAGCGCTCGTGCTCTGACTCGCGACCATCCTCTCCGCGGCTGGTGGTTCGATCGTAGTAAGGAGTTCGCGGCCCACCGCCGTGGTGAACACCACGGTCGCTACGAATACGCGACCGAAGAGACGGTGCTGCTAGACGCGTTACCGTGCTGGAGCCATCTGCCGATCAAGGAAATACGACGCCGAGTGAAGGAGTTGATCCGGGATATCGAAAGAGAAGCCGCGACGGAACGGCGAGCGACCGGCAAGCCGGTTTACGGTGCCGAGGCCGTCATGGAGATCGACCCCCACTACCGACCCAGCCAACGCGACCGCTCCCCGGCACCCGACTTTCACGCCCGGCGCAAAGACGTCCACAAGGCGATGCGCTATGCCTACTCCTGGGTCGTGGTGGAATACGCACGAGCCGCAGAGCGTCTGCGCGCCGGTGACCTACTGGCCAGCTTTCCCGAGGGGACCTTCCCACCCGGGTTGCCCTTCATTCCTTTTCCCAGCGGTCGCCCACCGCCTTGACGCCGATCCGCAGTATCCCGGTCAGATTCCGCGGGCACGAGATCTCAATTCCTTTACCCAGCCAGCCGTCAGCAGCAAATGAGTGGCACCTCTTTGGCAGCCGTCAGCAGCAAATGAGTGGCACCTCTTTGGCAGCCGCCTCGGTGAAGGCGGGAGAACCGACGATTCTTGAACTTTTTGACCTCAGAAGGCCGTTCAAGGCCCTATTTAGCTTTCTAACCGTCCGTCATGCCTTGGGGCAGCATGAAAAGATGTTCCGGTCGGACCGGATCGTCTTTGGCAACTTCCTAAAGTCTTCCCGGACCGTCCGTCACGCCCTGGGTCAGCGCGAAAAGACGCCCCGGTCGGACCGGATCGTCTTTGGCAACTTCCTAAAGTCTTCCCGGACCGTCCGTCACGTCTTTTGACGGCGCCCACAAGCTTGCCGGACCGTCCGTCACGGCGATGGGGGATTTCAAGAGACCTCCAGGATCGATCCGTGCAGGTTTTTGCCAGGTCCATTCTGATTCTGGGCCGTCCGAAACGTCTTGGGGGAGAGGGCTACTCCGCCCACGAAATGAGTGGCACCTTTTGAGGCAGCTAAGCCTCCACGAAATGAGTGGCACCTTTTGAGTGGGTCAGATCAGTCTCAGCTAAGCGAGAGGGCTACTCCACGAAATGAGTGGCACCTTTTGAGGCAGGGGAGAGGGCTACTCCACGAAATGAGTGGCACCTTTTGAGGCAGCACCTTTTGAGGCAGCTCATCTTGAGCCCATAGTTCGCCCACTCTCGGGATTGCCATCCTTCTTCTCACGAAGCGAACGACACTTTTTTTGCAGACTCCAACTCCGTAAGAGTCACCGCATATCGTGAGGATAGGTGCGCCCTGCGCGAGCCCCTCGAAACCGACCTGCTCGACTTGAGCCTTTCGATGAAGTGAGTGGCACCTCTTCGGCAGCTTCTTCGGCCGATGAAGACGCACCTCTCCTGAACGCCTCGCCCGACGTCATCGTCTCGGTCTCTGATCACTGGCCACTATCGACTCCGGACGGTTCGACCCAAACTGCCGCGAAGCCCTCCAGCTCAGGGAGGTTGTCCTCGAGCCCTCGGTGCAGCCAGCGAATGATCCGGAGGCGCGATAGCCACGACCGGAATCTCACCCCGCTCGACAGCTCCCGACTTCGAGGTCGCAATCCGGCGAGTGGGAGGCGACGGCGGGCGCCGAGGCGCTGGCGGACCGACGAAGGCCAGTGCAGGCGGATAGCAGCCTTCCGGGAACCAGGAAGCGGCTTTCAGATTGCCGTTACGAAGCGCGGCTGAAGCCACCCAGTATTGCGCCAGGAAGTTCTGAAACTCCTTCTGAAGATCAAGACGAGCTTGCTTGGAGGCGACGTGAAAGAGCGGTTTGGTGGATCGCTTGGGACGTCGGGTCGGCGTCTGGTAAGGATTCTGACTCAGAATCTTGTCGATCCCGGCGACGGTGTCGCCATTGCGTTTCTGCTCGCCCTCGACCTCGATCTCTCGAATCAATCCGGCAACTCGATCTTGGTATTCCTCCGCCGAGAGATGACGGAAAGCAGGCAGAGGCGAGAAACCGACCAGATAGCGGGTGGCGAAGTCATATCGGCCGAAGCCCTTGCCACTATTTCTCGCTGACCATTCTTTCGCTCGATTGAACCAATAACCTTCGAGCGGTTCACCGTGAACGATCGACTTGGCAGCCTGAACGCCAGGCCATTCGAGCGGCGACTCGCATAGCCCCTCTTTGACGGAATGACTGAGGTGATATTTCAAGCGTCGCCATTGCGCCTCGGGTTCGTGACTGACAACGATACCGTCGTAGCGTCTTTGCCAGAAGGCTCCGCGCCAGTTTCGGAGGCGACCGCCTATTTCTTTAGATAGGTTGCATCCCAGGTGATGCATAAAACGGGACAGCTGCTGTTGGTCCCGGACGACGAGGAGCCCATGCAGATGGTTACTGAGCACCACCATCGAGCAGAGTTCGAGAGGCGAAACTTCCAAAGCCCGACCGATGACGCCGACGACGACTTCGTTGAAAGTTCGAGGATTTGGCGACGGCACCAGCAGCGCCCGTGCACCGATCGTTCGGCAGGTGACCTCGATGAGGACTGTATTCTCAGGGATGAATCGCGCGGGTCGGCCCATTTCCGTCTCCACTCGGCTGGCGGATCCGAGGGCTCGCTGAAGCAAGTTCTCGGATTCGCTAGCCGTCGATGCAGCTTCGCCATCTGAGGCGAAGCTACTGGAGCTCGCACTTGTGGCAAGCTCTACCCATATACAGACGCAAAGCGGTCCGTCGTTCTACAGCCAAGCGTGAAAAAAGTCGGCAAATGAGCGGCACCTCTTGGTGGCGACGGAAGCTTCCGACGCCTTCCGGTCGATAAGAAGTGCATTAGAATGCGAAAATCTTGGATCTGGAGATCCACTGCACACCGCGGGACGTCGGATGCTTCGCGCTGGGTGAGGTCGCTGAAATGACCGTAATTTGGGGAGGCTAAAGAGTTGTCGGAACGTACACAACGACTTGTTGTCGAACGCGAGCTCTGGGAGTACAGATTCCTCGGGCAGCTGTTGACCCATGAAATCGAGTCCGCTGCCGAGTTAAGGGAGGATCTTCGCCTCGGTCGTCCTTCACAAGGCGAGGCGCAGCTCCCCGCCGCTGAAATAGCTCGGTGGGTCAAAGAACAAAATAGTCTCGCTGTCGGCCTGATTGAGACTTTTGAGCGGCTGGTGGGCGTTGGTCTTCAAGATGCTCTGGGCGGGCCCGAGGGGCCGCACGGAGAGCCTGAAAAAATTCAATCCTTGGCCAAAGACTTGGGCGGTGTCTACCGAGAGGCTTTGGAGTGGGAGATAAGGAACCGCGGTGCTCGAGTCGTTCAAGTGGCTGATGAATTCATCAGCCAAGAACTGTTAGCGTTGTACTCACAGCAGTTGCGAGGTGTTGCCGATACCGTCGAGATACTCAAAGACAAGCTTGACTCAGTCATCGCAAAGATAGACAGCTTGGAGGTGTCTGCGATCGGTGAAATGCAATTCCAGATCAATGTGAATGTAGATCTTGGATGGTCGGACAGCGAGCGCGAGCGTCTGTCCGAGCTATTCGATAAATTGGGTGGTTCTGCCAGAGAATATTGGCAGCAAAGAGCTGCTGAAATGAGTCCTGCAACCATCTAGCAGCTAGTCGTTGGCAACGTAACTAATCTCAGCGCCTCTTCAGCTGGCCGGCACTTTTGGCAGCCGCCTCGGTGAGGGCGATAGATCCGACGATTCTTGAACCTTTTGACCTCAGAAGGCCGTTCAAGGCCCCCATTTAGCTTTCTAACCGTCCGTCACGCCTTTTGACGGCGTGAAAAGACGCTCCGGTCTGACCGGATGGTCTTTGGCAAATTCCTAAAGTCGTCCCGGACCGTCCGTCACGCCTTTGACGGCGTGAAAAGACGCTCCGGTCTGACCGGATGGTCTTTGAGAAATTCCTAAAGTCGTCCCGGACCGTCCGTCATGTCTTTTGGCGGCGCCCACAAGCTGGCCGGACCGTCTAGAACGGCGATGGGGAATTTCAAGAAGCTTCCAGGACCGGCCCGTGGAGGTTTTTGTCATGCCCATTCTGATTCTGGACCGTCCGAAACGTCTGGGGGGGATCGCTAAGGTCCTGGCCGATCATCCTTCAAGCCTTTGAAAGGCCTGAAGACATCCAGTCTGCGAGTGGTTGATTCGAAACACGGCCTTCTAAGGGTGCAAGGCTGTCAGATTCCACTCTCTTCGGTCAGATAGCAAGGCGTCTCGGTCCAGCTGTCGACGGAGGACGCGCAACACTCGATGAGACTCAAAGGCTCAGAACGCCGCGAGATAGTTGCGAGCATGCCGGTTGGGCGTGCCGATCAACTCACCAGGGAGAAAGTAACGATGAAAGATCTTGTCGCCCGCCGGACATGGCTCGGTTTGCTCATCACCTTCGTCATCACAGCGTTCGCCGCCGACGCGGCCCAGGCCGTCCTCACGTTGGAGGCAGAGATCAATCCGGATCCAGCGCAACCGGGCGAACTGATCGACGTTCAGATCAGTGTTTCCAGCACCAGCACCACCGGCACGCTGATCCTGCGGATGCTCTGGCCTGCCGACCTCGCCAACGATCCGGTGAGCGTCGGCGGCGCCGATGACTGCGGCGGGATCTGCGATCCGGGTGAATTCATCACCTGGAACCTCGGACCCCTCGGTCCCGGCGCCAGCTTGACCGTCGGATTCACGGAGACGGTCAGAACGACGGCGATCGATGGCACGCTCATTCCCTTCGCGATCGAGGTTCTGGACGGGGGTAGCGTCGCGGCGTCGGTCACACCGCAGATTGAGGTTCAGGCGGACTCGCCGCTGGAGCTGGCCATCGACCCGCTCTCCGATCCCGTCGACTCCGGCGCGATCCTGGTCTATGAATTGGTCTACGGCAATGCTGGCTCGGCGAGCGCCGAGAATGCCGAGCTGAGCTTTCCCGTGCCGACCGGGACCCAGTTCCTCTCGGCGACCGGAGGGGGCGTGCTGCTCGGCTCGACGGTCAGCTGGGACTTTGGCACGCTGGCTCCTAATCGTGTCGGACGCGAGCGTGTGAGCTTGCAGGTCGATGCCCTTCCGGGCGGCAGCCTGCTGAAGGTCGACGCGGCAAGTCTCTCGGCTGAGGTCGATTTCTTGCAGCAAGAGAGCCGGGCGATGGCGATCAGCCGAGTGGATAGCGAACTCTTGCAACTGGATGTGGAGATCGGCCCGAATCCGGCCGACAGCGCTGAGCTGCTCGACGTCCAGGTCACCGTCTCGAATCTGGGGGCCAGCGTCACCGGCGATCTCAGCTTGCGGATGCTGTGGCCTGAGCACCTCGCCAACGATCCAATCAGTGTCGGCGGTGCGAACGATTGTGGCGGCATCTGCGACGCGGGTGAATACATCACATGGAACCTTGGGCCTCTGGGGCCCGGGGTAAGCTTGACGGTCGGGTGGACCGAGACCGTCCGCTCGGACACTGCCGACGGCATCGTCATCCCACTAGAATTCGAGCTCCTCGAGGTCGGCCGACCGGGGCGCAATCGCAGCCACACGGTCGAGGTTCAAGCGAATCCCCTCGAGGTGATGATCGATCCGCGCTCCGATCCGGTGGTTTCCGGCGGGACGCTGGTCTACGACCTGATCTATGGCAATGCCGGCTCGACCAACGCCGAGGATGCCCAACTCAGATTGCCGCTCCCGGCGGGAACGGATTTTCTTTCCGCCTCTGGCGGAGGCGTCCACGCCGGCGGGACGGTGACTTGGAATCTCGGCACCCTGGCTCCCAACAGCAGCGGCCGCGAACAGGTCCGTGTGCAGGTCGATGCCCTGGCCAGCGGCAGCCTCCTGAACGTTGACGCGGCGTCCTTGGCGGCAGAGGTGAGCTTCCTGGACCGTCGCAGCCAGGCAATGGCCCTTTCCCGGGTGGCGACGAGCGAGCTGGCTCTGGTGCTCGAAGCGGGTCCGAATCCGGCCGCGCCCTCTGAGCTCGTCGATGTGCAGGTCTTGACTTCCAACCTGTCCGCGAGCCCGACCGGCAGCTTGAGCCTGCGCGCCCTGTGGCCAGAGCATCTCGCCAACGATCCGATTTCGGTCGGCGGGGGAGACGATTGTGGCGGCATTTGCGATGCGGGAGAATATCTCCATTGGACTTTGGGGGTTCTTGGCCCTGGAGTCAGCCAGACGGTCGGGTGGACCGAAACCGTCAAATCAGGCAGCATCAGTGGCACGCTGATTCCTCTGGAATTCGAGCTTTTGGAAGCCGGCCTGCCGGCGCGGGCTCGCAGTCAGACTCTCGAGGTCGGAGCGGATTCGCCTCTCGAGCTGACGATCGACCCCTCCGCCGATCCGGTCGTCCCCAACGGCACTCTGGTTTACCAGCTTTCCTTTGGCAATGTCGGCAACGCGATTGCCGAGCAGGCGGTGCTGCGCTTTCCGATTCCGGACGGGACCCAATTCCTGACGGCGAGTGGCGGGGGCCAGCTGATGGCGGGCGAGGTGATCTGGAACCTCGTCAATCTGCCTCCCAACAGCGCCGGCAGGGTGCAGGTGAGCGTCCAGGTCGAGGCTCTGGAAGGCGGGACCCTCCTGGAGGTTGACGCGGCGACCCTGTCCGCCGAGGTGAACTTTCTCAACCGTCACAGCCAGGCGATCGCGACCAGCCGGGTGGCGGTCGAGTCGCTCGAGCTGAGCGTTGAAGCCACGCCCAATCCGATCCGTCCCTCGGAGCTTCTCAGCGCTGGGATCACTATCAACAATCCGAGCGGCAGCGCCACCGGCAACCTAGACCTCAGGATGATCTGGCCGGAGCACCTGGACAATGACCCCCTGACCACCGGTGGCAGCACCGATTGCGGTGGCATCTGCGACGCGGGGGAATACCTGGCCTGGAGTCTTGGACCTCTGGGTCCTGGCGCGAGCGTATCGGTCACGTTGTCAGAGACCGTCCGGTCTGCGGTTGCCGATGGCATTCTGATCCCTTTGGAGGTTGAGCTGCTCGAGGGGGGGCTGGCCGTGCGCAGCGAAAGTCAGACTCTCCTGGTCCATCCGTTCGAAGATTTTGATCTCGATGGCGTGCCGGACGTTCTGGACGAGGACGACGATAATGACGGCATGCCGGACTGGTGGGAGATTCTGCATGGTCTCGACCCCTTCGATCCGTCCGACGCCAACGAGGATCCTGACATGGACGGTCTGACGAACTTGGAGGAATTCCTAGCCGGAACCGACCCCAACGTCCCCAACTTCATCTTCATGGATGGTTTCGAGTCGGGTGACACCAGCCGTTGGTCCATGTCCGTACCCTGAACCGGCGTCTTCGCACCTTCAGGTGTGCGCAGTGCCACGATGGAATCTGGACCCATCTGGGCGTGGGCCGAGCCGATCGAAGGCTGCGCCTAGCTCAATGTCTAGGGGTTGGGTTGGGCCAGGATCTCGTGCCGCAGGATCGAGATCCTGGGGCGCTAGCAGCCGCGACAATCCCTCCCCGCGACCTGATGCGGGGAGGGAGGAAGGAATCAGCAGTCGTAACAGGCCCACCGCCAAAGCGTGGTGGTGCTGGCCACGCCACCGGTGCAGTTGAGGCAGTTGAACAAGGTGACGTCACAAAGAGGCTCCCAGCGCTGCTTGCAGGATTGGAAGAAGGCGAACTTGCAGCTGCCTGGCCGCGCCGGGTCGGAGGTGTTCGAGTAGAGGGCGTTTCCGAAGCACTGGCCGTTCCATGGGCAGGGGAGATCGCTGCAGCTTTTGCACTTGCGAAAGGCCCGCGCTTTCAGCGCACTGGCGCCGATATCTTCGACCAGGTTCACTCGGTCATAAGCGACCCGAGGCAAGCGGGAGTCGGCGAAGAGCTCTTCCGGCTCCTGGCCACTGTCGATCGCTAGCTCGGCAATCACCGGGGTATAGGTCTTGCCTTCGATCCGCCAGTTGCCGTCGGCCTCAACCTCGGCCCTGAGATCTGCCGCGGCTTGCTCGGCGCGATTCGGATTGAGGACGAAGGTCGAATTCTCTGCATCGAGGAAGTAGATCAGTCCGGCGTCGACTGCCACTTTGCCACTGTCGAGGTCGATGCCCCAACCGGCGGAGTTTTCGAGCTCTTCCGGGCCGGTTTCAAACTCGAACTCGCCGGACGACTCGCCGGCCAAGATCGGAGCGGCGCAGAGCAACAGGGCCAGGGCGAACGGGGTGATCATCGGGCGCTTCTTCATTTCGAACCTCCAGCTGGATACCGGGGTGTTTTAGTCTTCGGACGTCCCCGGTGCGTTGAGTGACGGCCCGTCGAGTGCCTTGGGGCCGAGCGATCCAGGCTTTCTGAATCGTTGCTGACCTCCACAAGCGGAAATTCGACGAACAATCCATCAACTCCAGCAACTCAGCCCGGTGAATCGGGCCAAGCAAAAAAAGATGATGGATTGCGTCCGGAATTTCCGCTTATGAGGGTGGCTCGGTGCGAGCTACCATCACCCCCCGTAGATTGGAGAGGCTATGAAGAATTGGCTGTCATTTTTGACGTGTGGAATGCTCGTGACGGTCGCTCCCGCGACGGCTGAGCCCCACTTGTGCAATGGGTCAGACTCCGACGTGACTCAAATCGAAAGTGCCGAGATCGTCGATGACGTGCTCGTGGTCTATGTCGACTGGGCGCCTCAGCGGCCGCTGAGCGCAGGCGCGACGATCGAGGTTCTGGACCGCAACGGTACCGTCGCGTCCAGCACGGCCGTGACGGCGGAGCCCGGGCGCGCAGTGCCGTATCCGGTAACCGCGGGGCCGGCCTTCTTTGGCATCCACGGCTATTGGTTCACGATCCGCCTCACGGATGACTTCGGCGGGGCGTTGGCCGAGGAGATATCGATTCTGGTCGCGCCTTGTGCGCGGCAGACAGGCTGTAGCTTTCGCCTCGTCGAGGGCATCGGGACGGATACCTTGGCCATGGGCGCCGAGTTATTCGAGCTTCTCGACGAGCTCGAGGCCGTCGGCTCTATAGATCTCCTGAACGACGCCCTCGGCGTTCGGCCGGACCTGGGCTCTGAAATCTACTGGGTGGGTGCTCAGATGATTCGTTTGCAGGCTGAAGCCGGGGATCTAGGATGCGTTTGTCGCTGGACGGCCGTCTATGGAAACGGTCAGCCAGCGGGTGCCCATCACTCGCTGAGCGGTGATCCGATGGTGAATCCGGTCTTCAGCGAGGATTGGGAAACGACTCTGGTCGAAGGGCCGGGAGTGAATTTTTATATGGCGGGGCAGATGGTCGGCGGCAGCCAGCAGATCGTCGCCGTCGAGCGCGCGGCGAGCGTGAGTCTCGGTTTGCGATGCCGCCGGTTTGTCGATCACCTCTTGCCACCCGAGGCCCGGGACACGGGCCCGAGCCTGCCCAAGCTCAGGCCTTGCGAGGACGACTGTCGGGATGCCGTGATCAACGTCACTGCCGAAGCCCGGAGCGAGACGGCGGCTAACGCCTGGGCGACTTCCCATCATGGGGCGAAGGGCATGGCTTCCGCCTCCACTTCGCTTTTTCTGGATCTGCAGTCGAACTCCACCCCTGTTTTCACCGCTTCGTCGGCGACGACCGCGGATCGCCTTCCGGGTGATGTCGCACAAGAGACGTTGGTGAACTCCTCAGGCTCGATCAGCGGCAGCTGGCAGAAGCCTGGGCTCGGGGCCACTGCCGTTTTCGAGACTCGCGGCAACGTTGAGATGTGTCTGGCGGCCTACGGTCCGGCCACGGAGTGTCCTGGGAGCTTCACCCGAGTTCCGGGCTCTTGGGTGCCTTGGGCTTATGGCTGCAGCTCGACAACCGCGGACGCGACCTTGGTCGGCGAGGCATCTTGCGCCGTGGAGCCGGTTCGGACCGTCACCTTGGCGCAAGCCATCGGCCATACTCAGGACGGCCTGGTGATCATTCCCTGGAATCCGTAGCGTCGGTCGGCTCCGTGGCCTAGCTCAGTTCAGCGGCACCGATCTCGGGCGCCGGTCACCGAGATGAGTGCCGGGTGCCCTTCGGGCACGTATTTGCGCCTTAGCTCGAGCGCCGACTCGAGAAAGGGCAGAGCTTCTTCGCAGCGTCCGAGGTCTGCCAGCAGCAGGCCGATTTGGATCTGCGGCGAGCTGCGGCGGTAATCGTCGGCGGGTAGAACAGCCCTTAGGATTCGGTAGCCCTCGCTGGCTTCATCGAGGGCCTGGTCCATGCGTTTTTGTTGATGATGCAAAGCAGAGAGAGCGACCAAGCTCTGAGCGACGTCGGTGTGCTGGTCGCCGTGGGCCAGGCGGCGATTGGCCAGGGATTCGAAATACATCGTCTCCGCCTCCTCGAGGCGTCCCAGGAGCTCGAGAACCCGCGCCAGGCTGTACTGCATGTTAGCGATCGTCGGATGGCCGGTCTCGTAGAGGTTGACGCTCAGGTCCAGGGCCTGCTGCGCCCAGCTCAGGGCTTCTTCATGCTTGCCCTGAAACGACAGCACTTGCCCGAGGTTGTTGTAGGCCAGGGCGACGTGGGGGTGATCTTCGCCATAGAGGCTGCGGCGGGCCTCGACGACTTCGCGCATGGTGGCTTCTGCGCCCTCCAGATCACCGCTCTGCTGCTGCACCACCGCGACATTGTTCAGGGTTTTGACGACTTCCGGATGGGCATCGGAGAGTAGCCGTCGCCGGCCCGCCAGCACTCGGTCAAAGAGCTCCCGAGCCTCTTCGATTCGTCGACTGGCGACCAGGGTCTCGGCCAGATCGGCGAGGCTTTCCAGGGTATCCAGATGCTCTTCGCCCAAGAGTGAGGTGCGCAGCTCGAGAGCCTGACGGTAGAGGGTTTCAGCCTCCGCCAGTTCGCCTTGCCGGAGGCGGATTTCGGCCAGTAGATTTAGAGCTGATGCTCGCCCTTCGTCCTCTGAGGAGCCCAGCTCGGCATAGATCGTCAGACCTCGTTGGGCGCTCTCCTCGGCCTGGGAGATCTTGCCGGAGATGAGCTCGGAACGAGCAAGGTCGAGGAGCGCTTCGGCCACCTCTGGGTGCGTGGTGCCGAGCACCCGCTCGAAGTCCGCGACCACGGTCCGCTGGAGCTCCTCGGCTTTGGGATAGAGCCCCAGCCCATGGTAGGAGCGACCCATGGCGTTGAGCAATCGAGCTCGGCTGAGCGGCTGTTCACTCAGCTCGCCATCGATCAGCTCGGCCCCCCGATCCAGCACTTCGACCGCCGAGACCGATTCGCCGAGCGAGACCTGAGGGCTCGTCACCTCGAACAGTCCGACCATGAACTCCGTCACCCGCTCGGCTTCCACTTGACTGATCTGCGCCTGATCCCGCTGGGTCTGAGCCACGAGGGTCGCGCGGTAGGTCGAGAAGACGCCGATGACCACCGCCAAGAGCAGAGCGGACGTCACTGCAATGCCAAAGGGGTGGCGGCGGGCGAGCTTTCGGAGTCGATAGCCGAAGGCTTCTTTGCGCGCCAGGATCGGACGATGTTGCAGGAAGCTGTCGACGTCTCCCGCTAGGGCCGCCACCGAGGTATAGCGGCGTTCCGGCTCCTTGCGCAACGCCATCAGCACGAGGGTGTCGAGGTCGCCACGCAGGCGCTTGCGCAGTCCGTCGACCGTTTCCCGACGCTCTTTCGCAATGGCGGAATTTCGGTCGGCATCTCCCGACAGGCGGCTCGGAGCTTGAGGCTGTTTCTCGCAGATCGTCTCGTAGAGGGCTTTCGGCTCGAGCCCTTCGATCTCATATGGTGGCCGGCCACTGAGCAACGAGTAGAGAATGATGGCCAGAGAGTAGACGTCGGTGGCGGTGGTCAACGGTTCGCCCAGCACCTGCTCGGGGCTGGCGTAGGCCGGGGTCAGGAAGCGCAGGCCCTCGACCGTGCGGACTGCGGCGCCGACCTGGGCGGGCTCCTCGAGCAGCTTGGCGATGCCGAAATCGAGCAGGATCGGACGGCCATCGTCGGTCACCAGGATATTGCCGGGCTTCAGATCTCGATGAATGATGAGGTTGCGGTGGGCGTGGTCGACCGCCGAGCAAACCGAACGAAAGAGGGCGAGGCGTTCGGTGATCGGCAACCGTCGCTGATCGCAGTAGCTATCGATCGGCTCGCCGTCGACGTACTCCATGACGAAGAAAGGCAGACCATCTTCGGTGGTCCCGCCGTCCAAGATTCGCGCGATGTGATCGTGCCGAAGGTTGGCGAGAATCTGCCGTTCCTGGCGAAAGCGTCGCCTCAGATCTTCGGTTGGAAAGCCGCGTTTGGCGACTTTGATCGCCACTTTGGTGCGGTACTCGCCGTCCGTGCGTTCGGCCAGGTAGACGTCAGACTGGCTGCCGCCCCCGAGCCAGCGGATGGTCTTATAAGGCCCGAAGGTCTGCTGCTCGGTGCCTTCGAAGGCGACCTGCTGCAAAGCCTCCTCGACCGCCCCCATCACCGGATCGTCCTCGGCGGCGTTCGAGCCCAGGAGGGATTCGACCTCGTCTGCCAAATCAGGATCGGTCGTTTGCAGCTCGCTCAGCAGGTTCCTGCGTTCGGCGTCGGGCAGGTCCAGTGCCCGGTGAAAGAACTCCTCGACCTGTCGCCAGCGCTGACGATCCATTCGCCCTCTCAAGCCTCGGGCGCGTTCTGTCGCAGCTCGCGGCCGAGCCACGCCTTGGCGAATCTGAAGTCACGCTCGAGGGTCGCTCGGGAGATCCCCAGAGCCTGCGCTGCCTCGTCGACCGTCAAGCCGCCGAAGACCCGGAGCTCAACGGCCCGGGCCTTGCGGGGGTCAAGGCTCGCGAGCCGTTCCATCAGTTGATCCAGGACCAGGACGTCGGGCACCTCGTGGGGTTCGCCGACGAGGGCATCGTCGAGCGGCAGATGGATGGCATTGGAGCCTCGCTTTCGACTCGCCCGCTCGCGAGCCAGGTCTACCAATACCCGGCGCATGGTGGTCGCCGCGACGGCGACAAAGTGGGTGCGGTCCCGGCAGCCCACTTCATGTTCCGCCAGGCGTAGGTAAGCCTCGTGGACCAGCGCCGTGGTCTGCAGTGGCCGCTGTCGCGTTTCTCGCTTCAGATATTCGTGGGCCAGGGCACGCAACTCGCCGTAGACCAGGGTGACCAGTTGAGAGCTTTGCGTTCCTTCGTTCTCTATGGCTGGCTCGTCGGGATCCGTCGTGCCCTCTTTTCGTACCATGCAAGCTACTCTACACTCCCTCTGGGCAGGACAGAAGTCGGGCCTGCCTCGCCGAAAGTGAGGCAGGCTCTTGGTCGGTAGAGAGCTGGCGGCCAGGGAATTGGCGGCCACAGAGCTGGCAGTCAGTCGATGCCCCGTCCTAAAGACCCGCCGAAGTTGTCTTGCGGCTCGGCTTTGCCTTCGATGCCGGCGCTATCCTGGTGCCAGATCTGATTGCCTGTGGCCGTCGGACCGCCGGGAGAACCGTAGAGCACATTGACCGCGCCAGCGTTCCGGAGCAGCTCTTCGTCCCGCTTGAGGTCTTCTCTGGGAACTCCGATCGTCAGGTCGACGTAGCCATCGCCATCGTAATCCCCCGTGGTCAAGCTCAGACCGAAGTGATCGTCGGGCTCGGACGCACCGCGGACGCCTTCGCTCCGCTGGTCCCAGATTTGATTGTCCTCAGCGGTCAATCCGGAAGGCGAGCCGAAGAGGACGTTGACCGCGCCGGCATCGCCGATGCTGCCGACGTTTTCGTCGGGCACGCCGATAGCGAGGTCGTCCCGGCCGTCGCGATCGAAGTCGCCGACGGCCAGGGTGGTGCCGAAGCGATCGAGAGGCTCCACCTTGCCACGAATACCGGGAAAGTCCTGATGCCAGAATTGATGTCGATGCGAGGACAGACCCATCGTCGAACCGTAGAGGATGTCGACCGCGCCGGCGGCGATGGCGTTGCCGAGTTTCTCACCCGGGACGCCGATCGCCAGATCGGCAAAACCGTCATCGTCGAAGTCTCCGGCTGCCAAGGCCGAGCCGAAGTCGTCCGTCGCCTCGGGTCGATCGAGATCTCCGACGGTGCCCTGATGCCAGAGTTGGCTGCCGAGGTTGGAAAGGCCTATAGCTGAGCCATAGATGACGTTGACCGCACCGGTCTCCATGCCGTCGACCTCTTCTCCGGGGACGCCGACAGCCAGGTCGGCGAAGCCGTCGTGGTCGAAGTCTCCCGTGGTCAAGGCGGTACCAAAGAACTCGAGGTGTGCCGCGGTCTCTCCTTGAACGTGAAGGTTGTTCTGGTGCCAGGCCTGGGCGCCCCCGGCGGTCAGCCCGTTGGCGGAGCCATACAAGACGTTGACCATACCGTGGTCCTCGGGCCCTGTGTTTCCGAGATCCTCCCACGGCACGCCGATCGCCAGGTCGGTGTAGCCATCGCGGTCGAAGTCGTCCGCTGCCAGCGCCGCGCCGAAGACGTCCCCGACCTCGGGGGCGCCCGGGACGCCCGGGCTGCCCTGGTGCCAGATCTGGTTGTCGTCGGCGGTCAAGCCGGCCGGTGAGCCGTAGAGGACGTTGACCGCACCGGCGGAATTCAGGTCACCTATATCTTCACCGGGTACGCCGATCGCCACGTCGGAGAAGGTATCGCCGTTGAAGTCACCGATGGCGACTGCGGAACCGAAGCGGTCGTTGTTTTCAGATCGGCCGCCGACGTCACCGGGGGAGCTCTGGTGCCAGATCTGGTTGAAGGGCGCCGCGAGGCCGTCCTCCGTGCCGTAGAGGACATTGATGGCTCCGGCACCGCTGCGAGTGCCGATGCCTTCGCCCGGGACGCCGATCACCAGATCGTCGAAGCCGTCGCCGTCGAAGTCACCATAATGGATCGGGGGTTCTGCGGGTCCGATGACCTGGCCGGTCGCCAGGGTCGTCAAGCCGAGCGAGAGCAGGAGCGAGGCCAGAGTGGCAAGCCTCGAGGGGGTACGTTTTTTGATGTCAGTCATGAGACCGTGTCCTTTCATTGGAGTTGAATCAAATGGGATCCCCGTGGATCGCTTCTGAAGGACACGCGTAGGTCGGTGCCAAATCAGCTGGTCGGGGCGGACTCTCCCGCACTTGGGAAGGGGACCGTTTGTGCGTCAGTGCAGTGTCGCCTGCGTCCTGAGGCGCCAAGAGAAACGGACCGATCCAGGTGCCCAGCATCCTCAGGCGCCTGCGTCTTTGGCGCCTGAGGACCCTCAGGCGCTGGCGGAGCCCGGGTCGCGATATCTGGCCGCCGCCGCAGGCCTACCCATCGCTTGATAGAGCTCAACCAGCCGCTGCCGGACGGCATCCGCGGCCGGCGTCGCCTGCTGCGACGCCGCGCGTCGCAGCGCCTCATAGCTCTCGATCAGCAGGGGTTCGGCTTCTTCGAGCCGGCCTTGACCCAGCAGGCAGGCGCCCGCCGTGCCCCGGGCGGTCGCGGTCTTCCAATGGCCGGAAGGCAGCGTCGACTCGAGGATGGCGAGCGCTTCGGTCGCTTGAAGCTCCGCCTCCTGCCAGGCGCCGCGGGCTTCGAACAGAGCCGCCATCAACGCCAGGTTCCATCCGGCCAGCGGATGTCGATCGCCGACTGTGTTGCGCAGGAGGGTCGTGGCCTCGTGGAAGAGCGCTTCCGCTTCGTCGAGCCGCCCCTGCCGCTGGCGCAGTCTCGCCAACTCCCGCAAAGGTCCGGCGGAGTAAGCGTGGTTCCTGCCAAGGGCCTGGCGATAGATGTCGAGTGCGGACTGATAGAGGGGCTCCGCGGCGTCGAGATCTCCCTGATCTTGCAGTACCCCGGCCAGGTTGTGAAGCGACGTGGCCACCCTGGGGTGGTCGTTGCCCAGGTGCTCGCGTCTCAGGGAGAGAGCTCGCTCGTAGTGGGCTTTGGCTTCCTCGTAGCGGCCCCGATCGCGAAGCAAAGCTGCCAGATTGTTGAGGCTTTCGCTCACCTCGATATGGTCGAGTCCGAGGAGTGCCTGACGCAGGGCCAGGGCTTGTCGGTGGAGCGGCTCGGCGGCGGCGTAGTCGCCCTGCAACCAAAGGATGACCGCCAGATTGTTCATGGTTTCGGCGACCTCGACGTGTCGCGGGCCGAGAAACCTCTGTCGCATCTCGAGAGCCTGACGGTAGAAGGCTTCGGCGGCGGCGAGCTGTCCCAGGCCGTGCATCGCTTTGCCGAGATCATTGAGGGTTTCGGCGACCGCGTCATGCTCGCCGCCGTAGATCGCGCGTCGGTTTGCCAAGGCTTGGCGGAGGAGCGACTCAGCGGTGGCGAAGTCGCCGGTCGCCAGCTTCAGATCCGCGAGTCGGTTGAGACTCTCCGCGACGCTCGGATGCTCGGGGCCGAAGAGCTGGCGTCGGGTCTTGAGCGACTGCTCGAGCAGCTCCCCGGCTCGATCGAAGGCACCGAGGCGTTGGTAGACGACGCCGAGGGTGCCGCGCAGGTCCGCTCGGGTCGCGGGCTGCTCGGCGAGCTCGCTACCAAGTCGACGGGCGCCGCTGGCTAGAATGTCCTGCAGAGTCAACTGCCCGCCGCTGGCCTGTAGCGGATCCGCGGCTTCGAACAGCTCGACGAGAAAAGTCTTGACCTGCTCCGCGCGGTCGCGTTCGACGGCGATCTGCTGGCGTTGCAGGCCCATGACGAGGCCAAAGGTCAGGCAGGTCAGAACGAAAGCCGCAGTGACCGCGATCCCGACCGGGTAGCGGCGGAGAAACTTGCCCGACCGGTAGAGCAAGGTGTTGCGGCGGGCCAGGACCGGATATCCCTCGAGGTGACGGCGGATGTCCTGCGCCAGCTGTTCCACGGAGTCGTAGCGTCGTTCCGGTTCTTTGCGAATCGCCTGCAGCACAATGGCGTCGAGGTCACCGGCGAGTCGGCGGTGGAGCTGCGCGCGACTTCTCCGGGGGCTTGAAGAGGTCGTTCGCGTCGTCTCGTCGGCGGTGAGCGCCGCTTGGCTCGGGCGTTGCGGCGACTGTTCGCAGATCGCTTGCAGGATCTCGCTGGGTGATGAGTCGTCAACGCGGTAGGGGCGCTGGCCGGTCAACAGCAGGTAGAGCAGAATTCCCAGGGAGTAGACGTCGGACGCGGTGGTGATCGGTTCGGACCGCACCTGTTCCGGACTGGCGTACGCGAAGGTCATCAGTCGCAGCGACTTGGGCGTGGCCGTCAGCGCCGGGGACGACAGCTCCGGGTTGAGCAGCTTGGCGATGCCGAAGTCGAGAAGCTTTGGGGTCCCTTGCGGGGTCACCAGGATGTTGCTCGGTTTGAGGTCGCGATGAACCACCAAGTTCCGGTGGGCGTATTGCACCGCCGAGCAGACCTCGCAAAACAGTTTCAGTCGCGCTCGAATGGAGAGCCGTTGCCGGTCACAGTATTCGTCGATCGGCAATCCTTCGACATACTCCATTAAGAAGTAAGGTAAGCCGTCCTCCGTGCTGCCGCCATCGAGCAAGCGGGCGATCCCCGGATGGTCGAGAGCGGCCAAAATCTGACGTTCGGTGCGAAAGCGCCGGGCGATTTCCTCGCTGTCGATGCCCGGCAGCAGCACTTTGAGAGCGGCCCGTTTGTGGAATTCCGTGTCCGCGCGCACCGCCAGGTAGACCGCTCCCATGCCGCCCTGGCCGAGGGCATGGCTCACCCGATAGGAGCCGATCGTGCGACCCTCGAAGGGGTCCTTCCAAGGCGTCGTCACTTCACCCTCACGGGTGATCATCGGCGTCTCCAGAAAAGCGTCGGCCCCTCGGTGGGCTTCGAGCAGATGCTCGGCCTCCGCCCGTAATGAGGGATCACCGGCGCTCAGGCGGTCCAGGATGGCTGGCCAGTCGCTGGGTTCCCGCTCCAGGGCAACCCGAAAGATCTCCCTCGCCTGCTGCCACCGTGTGGGTTCCATCGCGACTCAGTTCCGGGATTCCAGATCCTCTCTGGGGTTGGGTTCCGAGGATGGATCCTGACGCAGCTGACACAGCAGCCAAGCGCGGGCGAGGCTCCAGTCGACCTTGATCGTCGCCGGGGAGACGTCGAGGGCCACTGCCGACTCTTCGATCGTCAGGCCACCGAAGAAACGCAGCTCGATGACCTGGCTCTGGCGAGGGGCGAATTTCTCCAAGGCCTGAAGCGCCTCGTCGAGTTCTACCGCGTCGACATTCGTATTCTGAGGGACGTCGAGGGCCTCTTCGAGAGGCAGCAGAGGTTCGTCTCCACCGCGTTTGACCGCGCGACGTCGGCGTGCCTGGTCGACCAGGATGCGGCGCATGATTTTGGCGGAGATGGCAAAGAAGTGAGCGCGATTCTGCCAGCGAACCCGCTTCTGATCGACCAGCTTGAGATAAGCCTCGTGAATCAAAGCGGTGGGTTGGCAGCTGTGTCCCGCTCGCTCGCCGGCAAAAAAACCTCGGGCCAGGCGATGGAGGTCGGTGTAGACCCGAGGGATGAGTCGATCGAGAGCGGCCGTCTCGCCGTCCCCCCAAGCCACCAGCAGCTCCGTTGTGCCTGGATCCGTCTGCAACATTTCAACTGAATTCATGACTTCCTCCTTGGCTCTACTGTTGCTAAACGCGCAAAGGCTGACGAAAACGACCGGCGCGTTCGGCTCGAAGAGTCGAGCTCGTGAATCTTTCTTGCTTATCTGACGTTGCTAACGCATCGGATCCCTCACGCATTGCCCTGAAGCTTCAAATGAACCCTTCGCCTCGGACCAAAAGTGCGTCTTACAAGATAAGCGTCAGCATCATCAGAGTCGAAAAGAGTTTCCTTGGAAGAAGGCCGTTTTTAGGGCGCGGAAAAGATCTTCGAAGCTGCCGAGATCGACATTGCGAACGTCAGGATTGCCGACGCAGTCACTGAAGCCCCGCTATATTCCGTCACATGAAGATCCACCCCGGAGGTCTCGACGATCCGCGAGTCCAAAAGCTACTCGAAGACCATCTCCGCATCGCCCATGCCGAGACGGCTCCAGGCAGTGCTCATGCCCTCGATCTCGATGGCCTCAAATCATCCGCCATCACCTTCTGGTCCGCCTGGGACGACGATCGACTGCTAGGCGTCGGTGCCCTCAAACGACTCTCACCGACCCACGGTGAGATCAAGTCGATGCACACTGACCCGACGCACCGTCGGTCGGGAGTCGGCAGCAAAATCTTGCATCACATTCTCGACTCCGCTCGAGACGTGGGGCTGACGCGACTCAGTCTCGAGACCGGCTCTTGGGCCTACTTCGAGCCGGCGCGTGACTTTTACCGACGACACGGATTCGTCGAGAGTCCGCCCTTCGGCGACTATGTGCCCGACGAGAACAGTGTCTTCATGACCCTGGACTTGGGGACCGGACGCTAAGGCTTAAATTTGGACGAGCGGAATCTCCCGGCGCACGACGACGTTGCGCTTCAGAGGGACGAAGAGGATGTCCATCCGGCTGACGTAGCTGATCTCGACCAGAACCTTGGCCTGCGGCTGCCTCTCCTGGATCTTGATGTTGACGTCCTTCAGATTCAGCGGCGCCCGTTCGACGATCTCCTCCAAACGTGCGCGGAAAGGTGCGCGCCCATACATGCTGTATTCCATCTGGATGCGGTGCACATCCTGACCGATCGAAACTTCCTGAATCATGCTCTTGACCACCGGCAGACCGACCAAGAAAGCGAGGCCCGCCAGGAAGAGATTGAATCTGAAGTTGTGCGAGCCCATGACCGTCCCCTTTCTGCATCGTCAGTTGGCCAGGATGGACCGGCCGCTGTAGCCGTTGTCCTGTGGCAAAAGCAATGGTCATGCCAGGGATCCGAGGCTTCTAAATCCCATTTTCAGGGTGTCGGAGTGACAAGAGTTGTCGCTGCCGTACCAAAAATTGCTACTTGGCTATAACTTCCGGGCCCACGGAATCCGTGGCTGGACGCAGCTTGCGCGGGCGGCTTCTAAACTCCAGGCGGGGCGGAATCCAAGCTATGCCATACCCTCGGCTGTCGGTGTCGGTTTATTGGTCAGCGAACCGCTGATCGACATCCATCCGACACCGGAAAGAACCAGCGCCATACCCGCGATCTGAGTTGTCGACAGGAGCTCTGCAAACAGCAGCCAGGCCCAGATCGTGGTCAGCATCGGCTGCATCAAGAGGAAGACGGACGTTTCGAGCGCCGGTAGTCGGGGCAAGGCGGCACCGATCAGCAGCCACCCGACGACCTGGGAGCCGACGGCGAGCACCAGCAGCCAACCGTGGGCCGGCCAGGTGATGGCGAAATCGAGCTGGCCGTCGAAGAAGCCGACCCCCAGGGTTCCGAGAGTCGCACCGAGGGTGGCGTCGAGCAGGGGCCCAGAGGGCGATCCGAGCCCGCGGCCGGCGGAACGTAGACCGAGCAAGAAGAGGGCGTAGGTGATGCCGGTCAAGAGACCAAAGAGCACGCCCTGACTCGGATCGACGCCGTAAGCGCCCTCGGTGCCGACGCCGGAGATCAGCACCACTCCGGCGAGCACCATGGGAATAGCGACGATGGCTCCCCGGCTTGGTCGTTCGCCGTAAACGGCCCAGGCGAAGAGTCCGACGAATACCACCTGAGTGTTGCCCAGAACGGTGGATAGGCCGGCCCCGATCAGGTCGATGGCACGATGCCAGAATGCCAGATCGAGCCCGAGAAAGAGGCCGGCGACCACCGCGATCCACCGATCCCGGGGTGATCGTCTTGGGAAGCCTTGCTGGATCCGCCAGAGGGCGAACAGAAAAGGCAGCGCGTAGAGGCAGCGAAAGAAAGCTGAGGTGGTCGGCGTAACGGCGGCGAGACGAACGAAGATCGCCGAGAAGGAGATGATCAGGACGCCGCCCACGGCCCACAGTCGTGCCATTCTCAGCTCTCCATTTGTTTTGCGGCATCCAGGCGCAGTCCTAAGGACTGCGCCTGAAGCAGGCGAGACGCCCGCGCTCCCAGCTAGAAAACGGACTCACCCGCGGATTCGGGCGCTAAGTGTAAGCGAAGGAGTGTTGGGAGGGTGATAGCGGTCGTCGTCTTACCGACGCAGCCTTGATCTTAGATCGTTGGTGGAGGCAATGGCCCGTGCGAGTCGACACACGGGTTGCCTGGATCCCTACTAGAAAGGAAATTCGTGCGGATCGGCCTCTTGACCGCCGACGATGCCGGCGCGAAGTTGAGTTTTGATCTTCATCGTGAGTTCATCCTTGCCAGGGATATTCGTGGGTGCCGGCACTGACTCGAGTTTTGATCTTCATCGCTGTCTCCTGTGGGTTGTCCGGGTTTTGCCACGGGGGTGTTGAGTTAGTGTATATACGGCGAACCTGAGGTTGGGTTCGCACGAGGGTAACCCCTTGGATCAACTCTGCGACGAAACCTTGCCGACGAACCCTTTCCGAAGAACCCCCGTTGACCACCTGCGTAAAAATGTCCATGAAAGCTCGTTCGATTTGCCTCTTAGCCGCCCGACTTCTCCTGGCCCTCTCCCTTCTCTCCGGACTGGCCGCCGCCGAGGACTGGCCGCACTGGCGTGGGCCGCGGCACGACGGCAGCGCCACGACCAGCGACGGCTTGAGCCTGGGTCTGGAATCTACCCTCACCATCGCCTGGAAGCAGCCCTTAGGGTCCGGCTATTCCAGCCTCTCGATCGCCGAAGGACGGGTGATCACCATGTTCGCGGATGGCGACGCCGATTGGGTCGGCGCTTTCAACGCTGAGACCGGCAAGCCGCTGTGGCGCCATCGTGTGGATTCGAGGTACATCGGTCATGACGGCTCCCACGATGGACCGCTGTCAACTCCGGCGATCTCTGGCGATCGCGTGGTTGCCGTCGGCGCCCGTGGCCAGCTGGTTTGTCTCGATGCTCGGACCGGCGCTGAGCATTGGGCGGCCCACCTGGTCGAGGATTATGGGGTCCAGAAACCCGATTATGGATTCTCGGGCTCACCGGTGATTCACGACGGCTCGGTGATCATTGGCACCGGCACTGGCGAGACGCCGACCCTGTCGGCATTCGACCTCGAAACCGGCGAGCCGCTTTGGCGGGCGGGCCGAGACAAACTGTCGAGTCAGACGCCAATCTTGGTGGACCGAGCGGAGGGCCGGGAGCTGATCTATGCGGCTCGCGACCGGATCGCGGCGCGGGATCCCGCCACGGGGGAACTGATCTGGCGATACAAGCATGACGGTCGAGGGACGTCAGCGGGCGTCGTGCCGATCGATGAGCTGAGACTGAGCTTCCATCCGCAGCGTTCTGAGACCATGTCGGTGAAGTTGGATCCGGAGGGGGTCGAGGGAGAACCGGCCGCCCCGGAAGGTGGCCCGTCGGTCTCTGTGGCCTGGCGCAACGAAGCCTTGGGCAAGTCCTACAGCACGCCGGTTTATTTTCGCGGTCATCTCTTCGGTTATTCAGGCGCGTTTCTGACCTGTGTCGACGCCACCACCGGCGAGCGACGCTGGAAGTCGCGGTCGCCGGGGGACGGCTTCCTGATTCGGGTCGACGATCACTTGGTGACGTTGACGCGCAAAGGCGAGCTGCATCTCGGCCCCGCCTCTGCGGACGGTTACCGCAGTACGGCCAGTCTGCAAGTCCTCGACACAGCGTCCTGGACCAGTCCGAGCTTCGCCCAGGATCTGATCTTCGTTCGGGGCTTCGAGGAGCTGGTGGCGGTCCGAATCACTCGCGATACCAAGCCACAGGTGGCGAGCGCGAGCGCTGCCGGTTCGTCACCGAACGAAGGCCGCATCGCCGGCTCGCGGATGGCGCGGTGGGTGGACGAGGTCGCGGCCGCCGAGAATAAGGCAGATAGGGCAGGGGTGATCGAACGCTTCTTCGAGCAGCATGCGGAGTCCCCGATCCTCGAAGGCGACCAGCTCGCTCACATCGTCTACCGTGGCACGGCGCAGGACGTCGCGCTCTCCGGCGATATGTTTCTGGGCGCGCCTTGGTATTTCGTTAAGGAACAGCGCTCGCTGCATCGGATCCCGGATACCGACGTCTTCTACTTCAGCTTGCGGCTCGAGCCCGACGCACGGGTCCACTACCAGCTCAGCGTCGACTTTGCGGATCCGGTCCCCGATCCGCGGAACTCGAACACAGTCGACGTCGATCGCGTCGGCGAGATGTCGGTCCTGGCGATGCCGCGCTTCCGGCCCGCGGTCGGTCTGGCCAGCGGTGCCGCGCTTCAGGGTCGCATCGAAGAGCAGCTCATCCGTAGCCATGTACTCGGTCGCTACATCACCCTCAAGGTCTACCTGCCACCGGGCTATGACGCCGGTGAACCCGAATACAGTGAGCGCAAATATCCAGCGGTCTATTTCTCCGACGCCAAGCTGGCGCTCGACCAGGGAAACCTGGCCGCAGCTCTCGATGCCAGCAGCGCGACCGGCGATCCGCGAATCGTGGTGCTGATCCAGGAGACGACTTGGGCGGAGCATGTCGGCGCCCAGCGCGATGCCTACACCGAGGTGCTGGCCCGGGAAATTGTGCCGAAGGTCGACGAGCTCTATCGCACGATCGCCGGTGCGCAAGGTCGCGCCGCGGTCGGCTGTGGCGAAGGCGGCATCATCTCTTTGCTCACCGCCTTGGCGCAGCCCGGCGTCTTTTCGCAGGTCGCCAGCCTCTCCGGCTACGCGGTACCCGACGTCTCGGCCCAGATCCAGGCTCTGGCCCGTGCTAGTGAGGGCCATGAGCTAATGATCTATCTCGACTGGGGCAAGTATGACCTGCGGACCGGTGAAGGCAATCTCGACATCCCGGCGGAGAATCGCCGCTTGGCAGCGGTATTGGCGGAACATGGATTCACCGTCGCCAGTCGCGAGGTCCCGCAGGGCTTTGGCTGGGCGACATGGAAGCACCGCGTGGGTCGCATGCTGGCGTCGCTCAATCGAGTGCGACCCAGTCGAGTGCGACCCAGTCGAGTACCGGATTGATCGACGTCATGGCAGGGTTTCTGCTATCACTGACATGGACGAAGCAGGGGAGAGACTGGCATCAGGATCACGCGACTGAAAGCGATTTCGTCATGAAGGCTGGAAAGAGGACCGCAGGACGGCTCGGGTGGCTCTTCGGCTTCGTCTGCGTCACGCTGTTGACGCTACGCGCGGATGGCCAGAGCGCGACCTTCAGGCCGAACGTCAACGCCCAGGTGTCCGCGGCTCGGCAGATCTCGGGGGCGTTGGGGGTCCACGTGCTGGATCTCGGCAGTGGCGAGAGCGTCTACTCCTTCAATCCTCAGACCCAGCGCATTCTGGCCTCGAACACCAAGCTGATCACCTCCGCGGTGGCGCTCGATCGGCTCGGCCCTGGCTATTTTTTTGAGACCGAGGTTCTGCTACGCGGTGACATGGAGGGCGACGTCCTGATCGGCGATCTGGCGATCGTTGGTGGGGGCGATCCCAACCTCTCTGGCCGGCAATATCAGGGGGATTCTTTCGGTGCGTTTCGGACCTGGGGGGCGGCGCTTCGGCAGCTTGGCGTCCATCGGGTGGCCGGCGACCTGATTCTGGTCCACGGGCTTTTCGATCAGGAATACGTTCACCCGGACTGGCCACGGGATCAGCTGAGCCGTTGGTATGAAGCGCCGGTGGCCGCTCTGTCGTTCAATGACAACTGCGTGCTGGTCAAGGTGGCGCCGTCACGTCCGGGGCACGCCGCTCGAGTCGAGACGGTGCCCCCCCTACCGCTCTTTCAGGTCGAAAGCACGGCTCAGACCACCGGTCGCTCGCGCAGTCAATGGCTGGCCATCGATCGCAAGTCGCAGAATGGGCAGGGCAGTGGTTCCTCGTTAGGACCGCAGGAAATCCTGACCGTTGGCGGGCGAATCTATTCCCGGACCGAGTCTTACGATAAGTGGGTCGCGGTTCACGATCCGGTCCGCTATTTTGGCGCGGCTTTAAAGGCTGCGCTGGCGGAGGAGGGCATCGAGATCAACGGCCAGGTCCTGGCGTCGGCCGGGTTGCCCCGATCGATGTCTTCGCTGGGCGGGATTCGCTCGGCGAGCCCGGCATCTGCGCCGCCTCTTTGGCGGCGCGTCATGACCCACCGGACCGATCTCTTGACCGTGCTCGAGGTGGTTAACAAGCGCAGCCAGAATTTCTACGCCGAGAGCGTGCTCAAATTGCTCGGGGCCCGGCACTGTGACGACGGCAGCTGGCAGGGAGGCCTCGGCGTCGCGAGTCAAGTCTTGGCGGAGATGGGTATCGAAGAGGGGACTTACCAGCTGGCCGACGGCTCGGGCATGAGCCGCAACAATCGCCTCACCCCTGAGCAGCTGACCACCCTGCTGCGTCATATGTTCTTTCATCCCTGGGGCGAGGAGTACATCCGCACTCTGCCCTATAGCGGCGAGCGGGATCTGAGGTGGTCGACCCGTCTGGCGAGTGCTCCCTACCGCGGCAACGTCATGGCCAAGACCGGTTATCTATCCGGGGTGTCCACCCTCTCGGGCTACGCCAAAGCTCGCTCCGGCAAGATCTATGCGTTCTCGATCTTGATGAACAGCATCCGTGGCCGTGGGTCGGCGAAAACGGCTCAGGATCGGATCGTCCGAGCGATTATCGATCACGGCTGACGCCGCATAGCGGCATCGACATCAGAGAATCTGTTACGCTTGTGACTCCGGGAATGGCCCGCCCGGTGGTTTGCTCCAACCCCGGTTTCTTTCTTCCAAAAACCTTTCTCGGAGATTTCATCTTGAGCATCAAGCCGACCGGGGACCACCGCGCCCTGATGCGCCAGGTTCAGGAAATTGTCGACCACATCGAACGCGGCGATGGAGAGACCGCGACCGTGCGTCACGCCGCCGATCAGGTGATCAGTCGATTGCGTGGCGATCTCGGCATCTGGGGCGGCCGACTCTACGAGCGGGACGGTGACGACTATCTGCTACGCGCCACCTTTCCCGACGCCCGTCCGGTGAAGCGGGAGATTCGCGTCTCGCGACGCTACGCTCCAATCGAGCTCGCCCTGATGCGCGGTTCGATCTACATGGCGGCCGACGATCCGCGGCTTGACGCCCAGCTCGAGGCGGAGCTCGGAGCCAAGGAGTTTGCCGCCGTCGAGGTCGGCAATGAGCGCTACCTCCTGGGCTTCGACGTCGCCTCCGGGGCGGATCGCGACGACGTGCTGTTTTCTCTGGGCGTGGTGCGCCACAGCATCAATCAGCGACTGCACCGCGAGCACGTCGATGAGATCTTTCGTCAGGCGCGCCAGATACAGACTTCGATCCTGCCGCGGTCGGAGCCGCGCTTTGCTGGTTTCGATATCGCCGGTCGCAGCGACTCGATGGAGAGCGTCGGCGGCGACCTCTACGACTACATCCCGCTCAGCGACAAGATTCTCGGTCTGGCCATTGCCGATGCCTCGGGTCACGGCTTGCCGGCCGCTTTGCAGGTGCGCGACATCTATGTCGGCCTGCGCATGGGTCTGTCGCGAGATTACAAGATCGTCCGCACCCTGCAGCGCCTGAATCGGATCATTCACGCCGGCACCTTGACCAGTCGATTCGTGTCGATGTTCTACGGCGAGCTCGAGCGCAACGGCGTCTTCATCTACGTCAATGCCGGCCATCCGCCGCCCTTCCATCTGGCGGCGGACGGCACCGTGACGTTTCTCGAAGAAGGTGGGCCGGTGCTCGGCCCGCTACCGGACGCGACCTATGATCGAGGCTATGTCCAGATGCGGCCGGGGGACCTGATGGTGTTCTATACCGACGGCATCACCGAGACCGGATCGGTGGCGGTTTCGGGTCAAGAGCCGACCGAGTACCGGGTCGAGCGGATGCTCGAGGTGGCGCGTGCCCATCAGGGGCAGCCGGCCGCTGAGGTGGTGGGAGCGATCTTCGACAGCCTCGAGCAGTGGAGCGGCGGCGCCGCCGCTCAGGACGACCGCACCGTCATCGTGGTGACCTATTCCGATCCTTCCGCAGCGGCTTTGACCTGACGTTGCCACTTTTCGTGCGCGAACTCCCGGTGCCACGCGCTGATCGCGACTTCGAAGTAGTTGTCGTTGAACTTCGTCCATTCGCCCAGAGACTCGGAGAGCTTGAACAGCCGGCCGGCTTCTGAGGTGGACATCTCTTCGTCCCAGCTTTTTCGGCCGGCGGCCTCGATCTCGCTGAGGACTGCCAGCAGGCGTTCGACGTCCTGGGCGTCAGCGAGGGCACCATGCCCGGGCACGTAGACCGTCTCCCGTTCGCGCATGGCGGCTCGAATGCTGGCTTCGAAAGCGGAGGGCGTGGTGTCGCGATAGTTGGGGATCATTCGATTCCACAAGAGATCGCCGTAGAAAACAACGCTCGGATCGTCGATTTCGATCGTCACGTCGCTGGCGGTATGGCCGGTACGGGGGTGAAGATGAACTTTACGACCGCCGAGGTCGATTTCGGTGCTCGACTCCTCGTCCAGTAGATCGAGGGTCTCGAGCATACTCATGCGTTTGCCCTCATCGCCACGGCCTTGATCCTGACCTTTGTTCTTGGGCTGGAGGTTTTCGCGGGTGGTCGGCGTGGTCCAGATCTTGGGCTGGCCTGTGCCGTCCGGGCCACCTGAGCCCGAGAGACCGGTAAAGCCGTTGGCATGGTCGCCGTGATAGTGGGTGATCACCACATCCGTCGGCCATTTCCCGGTCAGCGCATGGGCCTGCTGAGCCGCCCAGGCGGCGCCCTTGGGACTGGCAAAGCTCTCGACCATCAGCACGCGGTCGCGGCCTGCGATGATGCCGCCATTGGCGACCGTTGTGAAGTCTCGGGCATCAAGGGGCGTCGAAACGATTGCCCAGACGCCGTCGTGAAGCTTTTCGATCCGTGCCCAGGGCTCCTTCGCGACCACCTGACGGCCGGCTTCTTCAGCAAATAAACGGTTGACTCCGAAGGACGTGGCCGCGGACATCCACAGCAGGTGCGCGGTGCAGGACCCGGACCAGGCGAGAAAGTCGCGCCGGGAGCAGTCGTGCTTTGTCGTCTCAGATTCCGAAGCCGACTGGGGGGGTAAATGCAGAAGGTGGTTCGCCAAGGTCGGCTCCTTTCGACTCTGAATACGGAGAGGAATACGTGGGGATCGGTGGGCGGCTCGATCGCCTGCCATTCGAATCATACCAAGGTCCCCGTCTCGCCCGATGGGCTAGGTGTGGCGAGCATCACGGCAGGCTCAGCGCGATCAGCTCGGCCGGACGTTGACCACCGCCGACCGGCAGCACGATGAACTGCCGATCTCCGTGAAGGTAAGTCATGGGTGAGCCAGTGGCGTTGTCTGGCAACGCGATCTCGGCCAGTTGACGTCCATCCCTGGGATCGAGGGCACGCAAGAACGGCTCGTCCCGTTCGTTCTCGATCAACACCGCGTTACCCTCCGTGTTCATGCCGCCGAGGCGCCAATCGCCCTGCTGAGCCACGAAGAGCACCGTCGGCGTCAGCAGCACGAAGCTGCGCCGCGGCCAGCCGAGGGGCGGCAAATCAAGGTCGGCCAGGGCCGGATGATCGCGCGGGCCGGTTCCTATGGCCTGGGCCCAGGCGAGCTCGCCGGAGGTCAGGTCGATCGCCGTCACCCGACCCCAGGGTGGCTTGAAGAGCGGTAAGCCTTGCGGCCCGGGCGGATCGAGCCTCAGGAGCCCACGGTAGGCGTGCCCTGGTGCCTCGTCACCGGGCTCGATCAGCATCAGCACCGACGCCTTGGTCACCGACGGCACGTAGAGACGGCCGGTCCAGGGATCGACGGCGGCGCCGGCCCAGCTGGCGCCGCCCACCGGACCTGGCAAGACCAGCAGGGGCACGTCGTCGGACGGCGGAGTGTAGAGCGGGCCGAGATCGAAGCGATCCGCGACGTCGAGGGCTTGGG
The DNA here is from genome assembly GCA_010016065.2 of Carybdea cf. marsupialis auct. non (Linnaeus, 1758). Classification (NCBI taxonomy): domain Eukaryota; kingdom Metazoa; phylum Cnidaria; class Cubozoa; order Carybdeida; family Carybdeidae; genus Carybdea; species Carybdea cf. marsupialis auct. non (Linnaeus, 1758). The sequence goes on along the minus strand of JAAAKL020000003.1, from coordinate 120,389 downwards.
CTTTGAGCTCGGGGGTGAAGTCGATCAGGTCGTCCTCGGTGACGCCTTGACGATCGAAGGCCGGTGGGCGGGTGGGAAAGGGCTGAGTCGGTGACGTCTGCTCGCCGTCGACCGCCGACGCCGGCACCGGCCGCTCTTCGATCGGCCACAGGGGCTCACCGGTGACCCGATCGAAGACGAAGGTGAAAGCTTGCTTGGTGACCTGCGCCACCGCTCGTACGGTCTGACCGTCGATCGTTAGATCGATCAGGTTGGGGGCGGCGGGCGGATCGTAGTCCCACAAGCCGTGATGAACCATCTGAAAATGCCAGGCGCGTTTCCCGGTCTCCGCCTCGAGCGCCACCAGGCTCTCGGCGAAAAGATTAGCACCAGGCCGATCGCCGCCGTAGTAGTCGTTGGTCGGAGTCGACACCGGCAGGTAGACGAACCCCAACGGCTCGTCGCAGCTCATCAGCGTCCAGACATTGGCATTGCCGGTTCGCCGCCAGCTGTCGTCGCCCCAGGTCTCGGTCGCCGGACCGGTCTGCGGAATGGTCTCGAACGTCCACAGCGTCTCTCCGGTTCGGGGATCGAAGCCGCGGACGTCCCCTGGCGGCATGTTCGGCCGCAGTGGATCGTCGCTGATCGACGAGCCGACGATCACCACGTCGCGACAGACGGTTGGCGGCGAGGTCACGCCGTAGAGATCGCGATCGATCGGGCGACGGAGGCCGGTGGTCAGGTCGATCCGGCCCCGGTCGCCGAAGTCGGAGATCGGCTTACCGGTGGCGGCGTCGAGGGCGATCAGGAAACCATCAGAGGTTCCGGCAAAGATTCGACCCTCGTCAGCCTGCTGCCAGTAGGCGACGCCGCGATGCACGAAGCCCATATTGGGCGGTGAGCCCCGGCGCCAGGCGCCCGGGTCGTGTCGCCACAGCGTCTCGCCGGTGGCGCCGTCCAGGGCCGCGATCTGACTCAAGGACGTCGAGGTATAGAGCGTGCCGTCGATCGCCAGGGGCGTCGATTCGAAGATCCAGGTGCGCAGCTCCGGGTGCTCGGCCAGGAGGGCGTTGTCCGGGGATGTCCAACGCCAGACGACGCGCAACTCCTCGACATTGCCTGGGTGGATCTGGCGGAGTGGGGAGTATTTGCTGTGGCCTGGATCGGCGCCATACTGAGTCCAGTCGCCGACCGGATCCTTGGCCGGGTCCTCCGCCGGAGCACACGCGAAGACGAAGAGCACCAAGAGGGTGCCGGCGAGCAGCAACGAGCAAATATGAAGAGTCCGAGCGATCACCGGACGAAAGCTAGCACAGGCCTGAAGCCTGCTAACCTTGGCGCATGAGCCAAGCAACGGAAGGTCGCCTGGAGGCGATCTGGATCAAACGTTTTCGCCGCGGTCCGATGGACTCGAAAGAGCGTGTCCAGGCGGTCGCCGGTCGCGGTCTGGAAGGTAACGCCAATCAGGGCGGCAAGCGCCAGGTGACGATCTTGGACGCCGACCGGTGGCAAGAAATGTGTACCGAGATGGGGGCCGACGTCGATCCGAAGTTGCGGCGCGCCAATCTTCTCGTGCGTGGCGTCGAGTTGCGTGGCCGCCGCCGCCGAGTGCTGAACGTCGGCGCCTGCCGCATTCGCGTCTACGGAGAGACCCGCCCCTGTCATTTGATGGACGAAGCTCACGCGGGGCTGCGACAGGCGCTCGACCCGGACTGGCGGGGCGGCGTCTATGGTGAGATCTTGGACGACGCGGAGATCGCCGTCGGCGACGCGGTCGCCTGGGAGTGATCAGCGAGCGAGCAGCTGCTGTTGCTGCTCCTCGGTCAGCACATCCGGCATCTTGCCCCCGAAATAGCTCCAGGTGTTGAGCGCGATCGCTTGCTCCTCGGTCAGGTCGAGCTTGGCCAGCTCGGGATGGCGGGTGCGTAGCGAGTGCTTGGGCTCGATGAAGCGCGGCTTGCCGCTCTGGACACTGACGTTCTTCGGCCCGACCTGCTGCGCGGTCGCTTCGCGTTCGCGGGAATCGTCGGTCAGCACGGAATAAAAGGAGCGCTGGCGCTGGAGTGCGGCGGTCAGCTTAGCGACGTCGGTGCGCTGCGGGTCGTAGTCGACCTGCACGATCTCCTTGCCGCCCCAATGGCCGATGCGGGAGGCGACGACGCCGTCGACTTTGCCGAGGGTCGCTTCGCCGGTCCAGTAGCAGTACATCGAAAAGGTCGCGGTCGCCACCTCCGCCCCGGCGTCGGAATTTTCGCCAAGGGCGGGAACGGTGAGTAGACTGAAGAGCGTCAACCAGGGGATGAAGTGTTTTGTCATCAGCTCGATTCTCCAGGAGGATCTGGGTGGGTCAGTCAGCCGCTTGAGTCGGCTCCTGAGATTCTGCTGGAGATTTGCTGATCGGGGTGCGCTAAGTTACCGTCTCCGCATGAATCTAGTGAACCGACCGAGTCGCTATCCCTTGATCATGGTCCTCGCCACCTCCATCGCCGGTCTCCCGCTCCACTCTCAGGAGCTCGACGTCGCCTTTGCCGAGCGCTTCGGGGCGCTGGCGTTGGACTGTGTCCACCAAGAATATCCGAACAAGATCGCCCATGTGCTGCAGGGCGACGCCGACGCCAAGCCGCCACGCGAGCTGACGCCGGCGTTCTACGGTTGTTACGACTGGCATTCGGCGGTCCACGGTCATTGGCTGCTGGCGCGCCTGGCACGCACGTTTCCGGAGACCGAGATCGCCGGCCGGGCGCGGGCGGCCCTCGAGCGGAGTTTGACGCCAGACCATATCGCCGCGGAGGTTCAGTATTTCGAAGGCAAAGGTCGGACGTCGTTCGAACGTCCTTATGGTTTGGCCTGGCTGCTGCAACTGGCTGCTGAGTTGCGGGAGTGGCACGATGCCGACGCCGAGCGCTGGCGCACAGCCCTCGAGCCTTTGGAGCGGGTCACGGTCGAGCGACTGCGGGAGTGGATTCCCAAGCTGACCCATCCGATCCGCGGCGGCGAGCACTCCCAGACCGCTTTCGCTTTCGGCTTGATCTTCGACTGGGCACAGGCCGCTGACAATCTCGAGATGTCGAAACTGCTCAGCGATCGCATCCATCAGCTCTACCTCTCCGACCGCGGCTGTCCCCTCGCTTACGAGCCCTCGGGCCACGATTTCCTGTCGCCGTGTTTGGCGGAGGCGGATCTGGTCCGTCGCGTGCTAGGAGTCGAGGAATACGCCGCCTGGCTTGGGGCTTTTCTGCCCCAGATTCCGCTGGTGGCGGTTGGACAAGCTAAGAAGGACGGAGAGGAGACCTGGCTGGAGCCAGCGGTAGTCACCGATCCCGGCGATCCTAAGCTCGCTCACCTCGATGGCCTCAACCTCAGTCGAGCATGGATGCTCGAGGGCATCATCGCCGGCCTGCCGACCCACGACCCTCGCATCCCGGCACTGGCGGCCGCTGCCCGGGAGCACCGCGAAGCTGGGCTGGCGGCGGTCACCGGTGAGCACTACGAGGGCGGTCACTGGCTGGGCAGCTTTGCCATGTATCTGGTGACTGGTCGCGGCGGTGGTCGGGCGGCTGACGAGACGCATTAGTTGGTGTCGCCGGTGCGTTTCTGCCGCGCCTTGCGAGCGATGAGCAGATATCCTCGCTCGGTCGCGTCTTGCTCGACTTCGGCCAGCCGGGTACGTCCGGCCTGATCGCGCCCCGCGAGGATTTCGATCTCGCCGACGGCCAGACGTGCCTCGAGCTGGTGCCAATAGCGGTTGGCTTCGGAGGCCTTGGCGAGAGCTTTGTCGAGTCGCGCGAGAGCGTCCCCGGCTCGCCCCTCTGCTGCTTCCACCCGAGCGGCGAATATGTCGACGGTGATCGCGTTGGAGACCTCCTCGCTCGACTCGGTGAGCGCTACCGCACGGTCGATGGCGCGCCGTGCGTCCACTACTTGGCCCTGAGTGAGAGCTGCCCGCGCCAGGATGACATGCCCCATGGCTTCGTCGCCGGGTCGTTCGGACGCGGCAAACGCCGCCACCACTTCAGAAGCCATCTTCGACGCCGAGTCGAGCTCTCCGTCTTCGAGCGCCAGGTGCGCCAGAGTTAGCTGGGTTTCATGCACCCGCCCTTCGGTGCCTAAGTCTTTGCGGATCGCCAGGGCCTCCTCCAATCGCCGGCGTGCCGCGGTGAAGTCACCGGTACTCAGGTCAAGACTCCCCAGCGAATGCAAGGCATGAGCGACCCCGTCCCGATTGCCCAGGTCGCGCATGATGCCTAGCGCTTCTAAATGGTGGCGCCGGGCTTCCGCGAGCTGCCCTTCACTGGTCAGCAGGATGGCGATCCCGGCCAGTCGAGTGGCGATCAAGTAGGGGTTCTCGATCTCACGGGCGATCGCCAGGGCCTGCTCGTGCATCCTCTTGGCTTCCGCGACACGTCCCTGCAGTCGATGGACCAGGGCCAGGTTATAGAGACCGATGGTGGTGTGGGTCTTGTTGCCGGTCTCACGAGCGATCCGGAGCGTCTCTTCATAGAGTTCAGCGGCTCGCTCCAGGTTGCCCTGAACTTGGTAGAGGATGGCCTGATTGTTGAGGATTCCGTCGATGCCGATGCGAGAGCCCGTGTCGCGAAAGACCGCCAAAGCTCGGTCATAGGCGGCAAATGCCCCGTCGAGGTCCCCTTGCTCATAGAGCACGACGCCGTAGAGGTTAAGGGCCATGGCGCCGCCGGCCCGATCCCCGAGCTCGAAGAATGCCTGTTCCGCCGCTTGCGCCGCGGCCAAGGCTTCTTGGAGTCGCCCCAATCGCCATAGGGCGCGACTGGTACTGCGGTCTGCCCGGGCGGTGAGCAGACGAGCGCCGAGTAGCCTGCCCTTTTCCGCGGCTCGGTTCGAGGCTTCGAGCGTTCGGGCATACTGAGCCTGCGACCAGGCAAGGTCCGCTTCCCGCAGATCGATCCGCGGATCGTCGCCGGCCGGCGGAGTCAGCCGACGCAGGCGCCTCAGGGTCGCCTCCGCGTCTTGCGGCAGATCAGCTTTGATCTGAGCGCGCACCAGATCGAGACCGTGTTCAAGGCTGTTGGGAAACGCTTCGAAGGCGGTCTGGTAGATTTTGATCGCTCGATCCCACTCCTGAGCCGCCTCCCGGTACTGACCCTCGATCAGCAGACGCTCACGGTGAGGAAAGTCGGCGGAGAGCTCGAAAGCGATGGTGATCTGATCCATGGCCTCGGCGTCGTAGCCGAGAAGCGCCCAGGCTTCCGCCAGCGCGGCAAAGGCGGGTGCGTATCCCGGGTCCGCTTCTACGGCTTGTTGCAGTCGATCGCGTGCCGCCAACGTCTGAAAGCTGCGCAGCTCCGCCAGCCCCTCGGCATAGAGGCGGGCCGCTTCCGGATTGGCGGGTAGAACGGCACCATCGATCGTCCGGAGCTCCTCCGCCGGCGGATCGATGCCGAGAGATTGCCGAAGATCCGCTCCGAGGCGGCCGATCAGCCCTAGCAGTCCGGCCTCGGTTGACGTCTCGCTTAAAGTCGCGATCGTTTCTCCGGTCGACGTCTCCTGGATTCGCAAGTCGAGACGCAGTCGATTGCCGGCACCGAGACCGGTGGCGAGATAAGAGCCGAGGATCACGAAGTCGGTATTGAGATGGCTTCGGATCGCCTTCAGAGTATCGGCGGCCAGCCCGTCGGTGGCCTCGATCGCTAGCTCGAGCTTCATCCGAGCGACGTTTTCCCCCGGAATGGTTCGTAGCCCTCCGTCGGCCGCCAGCTCGGTCGCCAACAGCTCGGTGATCGCGGTGGCCAGCCAGGCAGCTTCTTCTTTGCCGTTCAGGTTCTTGAAGCCGAGCACCGCCACCGATGGGTGCGAGCGACGGGGCACTGACGCTTGCGCGGTCTCGGGCTCGGAGGATCGTCGAAAAATCGGCAGCTGGGCGACGGCGACAACGACCAAGAAGAGCACCAATAAGCCCTCAACCCACCGTAGGCGTCGGCGCAAACGCTGCGACCTGAGGGACCGAGGGGCGGTCGGTTCGAGGGCCTCCAGAACCTGAGCAGCAGTGGTGTAGCGGTCGGTCGGTTCACGCGCCAGACATTTGAGGATGACCGCCTCCCAGCGCGGATCCAGATCCTTGACGAAGGTGCGCGGTGACGGCGGATCCTCCTTGACTCGTTGGATCAGGGCGGCCAGGGGTGATGCCGCTTCAAACGGCAGACGACCGGTCACCATTTGAAAGATCACCACCCCCAGAGAGTAGACGTCGGTCGCGGGCGTGATCTCACCGCCGGCCGCTTGTTCGGGCGCCATATAAGCGGGGCTGCCGACGATTTCTCCCGGGACCGTCACTTCGGCCCCCTCTCCAGCTTCATCTTTGAGCTGAGCCTGGCGCGCCAGTCCGAAATCGTTAATCACCGCCCGGACGCCTTGCGAGCCGCCGACCAGCATGACGTTGCTGCTCTTGAAGTCTCGGTGCACGACGTCGACCTCGTGGGCGGCCGCCAGCGCCGCCGCCATCTGACGCACCAGGGGCCAGGCGTCAGCGGTCGGCATCGCTCCGGCGTCGCGCAAGTGGTCGGAGAGCGTCGCGCCGTCCAGAAGCTCCATGGTGAGAAAAGCAATCATCCCGTCGGTCGAGTCGTCGGTGGCGGGCGCCTCGTCGGAGCTGTGAAAAAAGATGTCGAAGATGCGACAGACGCCCGGGTGGGTGACTTTACGGGCGAGCGAGATCTCGCGACGAAATCGATCCATCGCTTGGCGATCGCTGGCGATCTCCTGCCGGATCGTTTTGACCGCGACGCGCTCTTCGAGTTCTCGATCCCAGGCCTCGTAGACGTCTCCCATGCCGCCGCTCGCGATCCAGCGGACGATCTCAAAGCGATCCGCAAGCAACTCGCCAGCGGCAAAGCTGCCGCTGTCGTCACGCTCGGTGCCTGCCGCGCGTGCCGGCGAACTTCTGGACAGCGTGCGATCCATCTCGGTCGGCGTGTAGTCCTGGGCCGACGAGCCTCGATGTCGTGGCGAATTCATCCGGCCGCGTATCGTTTCCCGCCCTTGTTTTTTCGGAAGAGTAGGTTGAGTCTTATTCGAGGCGCTCCATCACGGCAGACCTCAATCAAGGTTTCCTTTGAATCATCGGGTCGCGAAGTTACTCATGTTTAAGTTGGCGAAATGTAACCTCCTTGACCGCGGTGCAAAAATAACCCACGATCCCAGGACGTCTGACAGACTGCCGCCCGTTCGGGGCGATCCGCGATACAGCCGAGCCCGAGTCACCTCGCCGTGACTCGTGAAGAGATGGAGGAAGAGCATGCGCAAGGAAAAAGTCGCCGACTGGAACGAGCTCGAGGACCGCCAACCCACCTATGCCCTGGTCGCCAACGTCGACTTGGTGGTGATCCGATACGACGATGAAGTTTCCGTGCTGTATGGGCGCTGCCTGCATCGCGGTGCCCTGATGTCCGACGGTCAAGTGGTCGGGGATGATCTGATCTGTGGACTTCACGGTTGGGACTACCGCTACAAGACCGGGGTCAGCGCCTATAACAACAAAGAAGTGCTACATCGATTCTCGGCATGGATCGAGGACGACGGCGTCTGGGTCGACGCCGAGGAAATCGCCGCTTGGGAGAAAGAGAATCCTCAGGCTTACGATCGCGATAGCTATCAGGGTCTCTATCAGGATCTTCACGGGGCTCCGGAAGAGCCGCACGTGGGCATGATTCAGCAGCTGGCCGCTGACGGTCTATCCAAGCTCGGCCATCATGGCGCCGTGTCGGCGATGGGCGTCGATCGGCGTCAGCTGCCGAGCTGGGACGACCTGCAATTCTTGACCGCCCAACTCGCCACCCTGCCGCAGCTCGACGAAGCCGAAGTCAGCACCGAGCTGATCATCGGCCCGAACGCCAAGAAACCGCTCCGTCTCGAGATCCCGCTCTTCGTCTCGGACATGAGCTTCGGTGCCTTGTCCGAAGAGTCCAAGGTGGCGCTGGCGAAGGGTGCCGAGCTCGCTGGCACCGGCATTTGTTCGGGGGAGGGCGGCATGCTGCCAGAGGAGCAGGAAGCCAACAGCCGCTACTTCTACGAGTTAGCCTCAGCGCGTTTCGGTTATTCGATGGATAAAGTGAAGCGCTGCCAGGCGTTTCACTTCAAGGGCGGGCAGGGTGCGAAGACCGGCACCGGTGGCCACCTGCCGGGCAATAAGGTGAAGGGTAAGATCGCTGACGTTCGCGGCTTGCAGGAAGGCCAGGGTGCGATCTCGCCGCCGCGTTTCCCGGACTGGAGTCACGAGGACGACTTCCGTCAGTTTGCCGAGGAGGTGCGCGAAGCCACCGGTGGCATTCCGATCGGATTCAAGCTCTCGGCCCAGCACGTCGAGGAAGATATCGACGCCGCCCTACGCATCGGTGTCGACTACGTCATTCTCGACGGCCGCGGCGGCGGTACCGGCGCTGCACCGAATATCTTCAAGGACAATATCTCGGTGCCGACCTTGCCGGCGCTTGCCCGTGCCCGCCGCTTTCTGGACGAGCGCGGGCGTCGCGACGTCACCTTGATCATCACCGGCGGTTTACGAACTCCCGCGGATTTTGCCAAGGCCATGGCGCTGGGCGCAGATGGCGTCGCGGTCTCCAACTCTGCTATCCAGGCGATTGGCTGCCTGGGCATGCGCGCCTGCCATACCAACAATTGCCCGGTGGGCATCGCCACCCAGAAGTCCCATCTGCGGGCCCGTCTGCCGGTCCAGATTGCCGCCAAGCGTCTGCAGCGCTTCTTCGAGTCCTCGATCGAGCTGATGCAGGTGCTGGCCCGTGCCTGCGGTCATACGCATCTCAACCAATTCCGTCATCATGACCTCACCACCTGGAAACGCGGCGTCGCTCACCTGACCGGCGTCCAGTACGGCGGCGTGACGCCGATTTAGGGCGATTCAGACTCCCGGGCGGCTCCGGAGCGCTGATTTCAGGCCCCAGCCGCTCTGGTCATCTGCCGGAGGGCCGAGTCGTCGAGGGCGGGCCATCGCTCCGATGGTCTAAACTGGTCGCAAGATGCGCCAGCAGAGCGAGCCTAGCGACCGGCTCTCGACCGAGACTCGGTTTTCTGGCACGGTGTCCGAAGGGCCGGCGAAGACCGGGATCGAGATCCCGGCCTTGACGCTGCTCGCCCACCCCGATCCTCGGCGAGTGGGTGAGCTGGTGACGTTGCCCGAGTTGAGCTCCGGGCAATCGGTGGCGCTGTCGCGTCTGGAGCCGCTGTTCGCGGCTCCAGGAGCCGGTGGCGCTCGGCCGTTGGGTGAGTCCCACCTGAGTCGCAAGCCAATGCGTCTGAGCCCCGGTCGGCAAGCTGGAGAGCTGCAGTGGGACCGCGCCGGCAGTCCGACGCCGGCGAAGCTCGACGGTGAGTCCCTCGTCGACGGACGACAGCTGAGTGCTGAGGCGATCCACCGCGGTGTGGTGCTCGAGCTCGGGCGACACGTCGTCGTGCTGCTCCACCTGCAGCCGCCTCTGGTGCCGCCTCTACCGCGCTTCGGTCTCATCGGGGACTCGGGCGCCATGATTCGGCTACGTCGGGAGATTCAGCTCGCCGCCCGACTTGAGTCTCCGGTGTTGCTGCGGGGTGCCTCGGGCACCGGCAAGGAGCTGGTGGCGCGTGCCGTTCACGACGCCGGTGCCCGTCGCGACCGATCCTGGGTAGCGGTGAACATGGCGGCGATTCCTTCGTCGTTGGCCGCCGCCGAGCTGTTCGGTGCCAAGCGGGGCGCTTACACCGGAGCCAACCGCTCCAAACGAGGCTTCTTCGTCGCCGCCGATTGGGGCAGTCTTTTTCTCGACGAAATCGGCGACACGCCGGCGGACGTCCAGCCGCTTTTGCTGCGGGCGCTCGAGAGCGGCGAGATCCAGCCGGTAGGTGGTGCCGAGACCCGGCAGGTGAACGTGCGGGTGATTGCCGCCACTGATGCCGATCTCGACGACGCGGTCGCTGCCGGACGATTTCGAGCGCCGCTCCTGCATCGTCTGGCAGGCTGGGAGATCCGATTGCCGTCGTTAGCCGAGCGGCGTTCGGACGTCGGTCGATTGCTGGTTCATTTTCTCGATCTGGAGTTGCGCGAGCTGGGAACGGACGGTCTGTTTGAAGCGTCCTCGTTGCAATCCCGTCCTTGGGCGACGGCCTCGCTGGTGGCGCGATTGGCGCGCTACGACTGGCCGGGCAACGTGCGCCAGCTGCGCAACGTCGCTCGGCGCATGGCGATCACGTCCTATGCGGATCCGGATTTGCCGTTGGCGAGCGTCGTCGAGCCGCTGCTGACGGAGGCGTCACCGTCGCCGACCGACGACGGCGAACCAACGGCTTCTTCGACGTCGCCGTCTCCGGTCACCGCAGTGTCTGCGAAGACGTCACCGACCGGTCGTTGGCGACCGGTGTATCGCAAGGCCTCGGACGTCAACGAGGAAGAGTTGATCGCGGCGTTGCGCGCCCAGAAGTGGGACTTGAAGCCCGCGGCCCAAACGCTCGGAATCTCTCGGGCGGTGCTTTATCAGTTGATCGACAAGAGTCCGAAGGTGCGCACCGCCGCTCAGCTTGAAACGGACGAGATCGAAACAGCCCTGGCCAAACACGCCGGCGACGTCGCCGCGGCGGCCGCGGATCTCGAAGTTTCTGGCCAAGGGCTCAAACTGCGAATCAAAGCCCTCGGCCTGAGGTGAGACCGAATCGACTCGAAGATAATGGCGTCCGAAGCGCTTCCTGACCACATCGGCCCTTACCGTGTCCTCGGACCCCTGGGTCGTGGGGGGATGGGGGAGGTGCTTCGCGGGCACGATGACCGGCTGGATCGGCCGGTCGCTCTGAAGCGTGTCCGGCTCCGCGACAAGGGCCCACAGAAGGCGCGCCAGCGATTTCAGCGGGAAGCGCGAATCGTCGCCCGTCTGAGCCATCCTTCGATCGTCCAGATCTACGACTGGGAAGAGGCGGAAGGCGATGACTGGCTGGTGATGGAACTGATCGAGGGGCGTCCACTGGACGCCGTGCTCAAAGACGGGCCGTTGGCTCCCAAGCATGCCGTCGCGATCGCTCGCGAGATCGCATCTGGCTTGGCTGCAGCCCACGAGTCGGGTCTTGTCCACCGCGACCTCAAAGCCGGCAATGTGATGGTGACCTTGAAGGAGGGCCAGCCCGACCAGGTCAAGATTCTTGATTTTGGCATCGCCAAGAAGGTCGATCTCGAGACGGCTGAAGGCGCCGAGCAAGAGCGGCCGACCACCCTCACCGAGGCGGGGCAGGTGATCGGCACGGTCCGTTCCATGTCGCCAGAGCAGGCCCTGGGTTATCCGGTCGATCATCGCTCCGACCTCTTCTCTCTCGGCACTTTGCTTTATGAGATGCTGAGCGGTGTTTCACCGTTCGAAGGCGCGAACAAGCTCGAAACGTTGAATCGCATCTGTAGTGCCCGGGAGACGCCGCTTCTCGATCTCGCCCCGGACCTACCGGTCGGTCTGACCGGCCTGGTGGGCCGGTTGCTCGAGAAGGAGCCGGCACGGCGACCCGTCGATGCTCGCGAAGTGTTGGCGCAACTCGACCTTCTGACCGCGGCGCCCATCGCGTCTGGCGGCGTGCCGCGAATCTCGCCGATCGCACACGGCACGGCCGGGCCGGAGGACGCTACTCTCGAAGTCGGCAAATCGGGAGAGGCGAAGGTGGTTCCGGCGACGCCAGATTCCAAAGCCACAACGCGGGCGGAGGAAGATCGCGGCACTTACTCGACCGCCAGACTGTCCTTCCGGTGGGCGCTGGCGCTCATCGCCGTGATGCTGATCGCGTTCGGACTTAGGACGCTGTTGCCAAGCTCTGAGTCTCCGTCAAGGCAAGCCCCTGCTGCCTCGGTGCAAAGGGCACCGCCATCGCCGATAGGCGACGAGGCACAGCCTTTCAGCGTCAGCCACCAGCAATGCTTGGCGTTACTCGAGCGATTCGATCTCAAAGAGCATCTCAGCCAGGCCGTTGAGTGTTTCGAGGCCCTGGTCGCCCGATATCCGGAGTCGGCCGCCGCCTACGCCGGGCTGGCCCAATCACGGTGGCGCGAGTACTGGGTTCTCAAAGAACAGCGCTCGCTGGATGAGGGCCTGCAGGCAGCAGAGCGTGCCGTCGAGCTTGAACCTTACCTCGCGAGCGCTCACGTGAGTTATGGGTTAATGATCTTGGAGCTTGGCGATTTGGAGGCTGCCACGACTGCATTGGATCGAGCGCTGCGTTTAGATCCTTCAGCTGCCTTGGCTCACCGAGGACTTGGGCAAATGTATGAGGCGCGAGGGGAGGCAGAGCTCGCGGAGCGTGCTTACCTGCGTGGGCTGGAGGTTCGCCCGCAGGATTGGGACCTGCATGATCGCCTTGGCACTCTCTATTTTCGGCAAAGTCGATACGACGAAGCGGCGTCGTCCTTTCAAAAAAGTCTCGCCGCGGCACCGGATAATGTTTCTGGTCTGTCGAGCCTCTCGGGTGTTTTTTTCATGCAAGGACGAATCGAAGAGGCTGCTGCGGAACTGCAAAAAGCGATTGCAATTCGACCCCACGCCACGCTCTACACCAACCTAGGAAATATTTTCTTTTTCCAGGGCTCATATGAGCAGGCCATCGCCCCGTACCGGAATGCAACTGAGCGTATAGAAGGGAAGCGAAATCCTCTCATGTGGGGCAACCTTGGCGATGCCTATCGATGGTCTCCGGGCTACGATCGGGAGGCGCGAGAAGCCTATCAGCGCGGGATCGTCCTCTTGCGCGAAGATCTCGAGGCGCGGCCAGGAGATCTTGAGCTACAGAGCCGGCTGGCGCTTTACCTGGCGCGAAGCGGTGAATCGCAAGAGCCACTCGAGATGGCACAGACTCTTGAAGCCACTGAAAAGATCGACGCCAGCACCTTGTTTCGCCTGGTCATGGTTTATGAGCAGTGTGGCGAACGCTCCCGAGCTCTTGCGAGCCTCGAACAGGCACTCGCTGCGGGCTATCCGCGGGTTGCTGTCGAGCGCGAACAAGAGCTCGATCGGTTGCGCGCCGACCCGGGTTTCCGTCGACTACAGAATGACAGCTAACCCTTAGGGAGACGTTGCGCTTTGCCTATCTATCCTGCCGTTTTCGAGCGGCGCCGGCCGAGATCGTGGAGCCCTTCGCTCCGGAGCTCGTAGCCGTCGGTGGGCTTTCAGAGTACGGCGAATGCAAGACCGCCGTCCTCCGAGAACCGAAGGACGACGGCAAAGTTCACGAGGTCATGTGATCAGAGGCTGCTAGCTGCTTTGTCGCGAATCTTCGTCCAGTTCTTGCTGGCCTTCTTGATGTTGCGGGGGATGTCTTCTTCCCAGGTCTCTTTGATCTTGGGATTCAGGTTGAAGTAGAGACTGCCGTCGACCACTTTGTAGACCAGCGGGTCGCCATCGAACTTCTTGCCTACCGAGACGCCGTAGGCGCAGAAGCCGCCGAATTGGGGAGCATACTTGCCGGGGTTCTTGGCGAATTTGCGCATGTTGTCGCGCGAAGCGAATCGGTAGACGGCGCCTTCGTACTTGCTGGAGAATTCGGCGAGTCCGCGCTCGGGGCTGTTGCCCTCGAAGTAGGAGATGGCGTCGTAACCGTGGATGGCCAGCGGGCCACCGGCGGCGGTGAGGCCATTCGAGGTACTCACGGAATCCGAGGCGAAGACGGCTCCGGCGAAGAGGCTGAGGAGGGCGAGAGTGATCAGAGTCGTACGTTGAAGCATGATTGCGTTCCTTTATGTGTGTGTTGTCGTGTCGCATGCTTCGATGATGGGCCCGAAGAAAAGGTTTCAGGTTCGGCCCGTGGCAGTCTCGAACCCAGGCCGAACCCGGCCGCTCTGATGAGCGCGCCGAGCCCGATATGGAGGTCGTTGTCGAGTTGGTTGTCTGGCCAGCAGCGCGGCGGATCGCGCAGCCCAGCCTTGGTGTCTCGCTCGGCAGCGACACGTTGCCCTAGTATTTCGTGGATTTCGCAACACAGAGCTGGCGGAAAGATCCGCTCGCAGCGCGGACTGAGTTTTTGCCATGGGCTGCTAGCTAGGGGTCTGTTGCGCAGAGCAATTTCTTGGGGCTAGCCGTTGCCGACCATCCACTCGGGGTCGAAGCGAAAGCTCAGGGTTGGCACGGAGTTGGGGGGTGGCACCGTATAAATCGCTTCAACGGCAATCACCCACGAGCTGTCGCCGTTGATGAAGTCGAAGGAAGTTTCGTCGTCGGTTTGAAAAAGCTCGGAATCTCCGGACGACGGGACAAAATTTGTACATTGCATCGTCCAGATGCCGTTTTGCGTGGTGCCGTTAGCGTCCGCGATTCCTAGCGGATTGGTGGGCGCTCCAGGTGTATTCGTCTTGAAGCTGATGTTCGAGCTGGTGAGCTTCAGGCCGCTGGGATTGATGAAAGAAAAACGGATCGAGTCTCCGGCGCTGAACCCTGGTACTGACGTCAATCCTGGTAAGGTCGTCAGTTGACCATTCGCGATCAGATAGTGCTCTAGCGGGTAAACGTTCGGATTGTAGATCTTCGGCATCCAGCTTTCTTTCCAATAGATCTCGTACGTGTAGGCAGTCATTTTTCAGCTCCTTGGCTTCTGTGTGGATGATGGTTAGTGGCTGATATCTGAGGGTACAGCAAGAAGCGAGCCAAAGGTATATCGATCGATCTCTGATTCTTATCGGCCTTGTAGTGGCGAGGCCTGCCTCGCCTCGATCAGGCGACGCAGGCGTCGCCCCTACGATGGGCCGACAGGTCTACAGCGTCGCCTTGCTAAAACTGTAGTGGCGAGGCCTGCGTCGCCTCGATCAGGCGACGCAGGCGTCGCCCCTACGCGATGACACGGCTGTCTGGCATAACAGATTGACACGGCTGTCTGGCGTAACAACAGTCTGGCGTAATTACAGTCTGGCGTAATTACAGTCTGGCGTAATTACAGTCTGGCGACACCTCACTGTCCGGCGACACCGCCAACTGTCCTCAGACACCTCGAGCTGTCTGGCAACACCTCCGGGCAGAGCTTGATGAGTCTGTTCGGCCCGTTCTTGGCGGATCTAAACGATTTTTCGAAGTTGGTATGGAACTTGCCATTCCAGATAAGCACGAGCCAACTCGAGCTTGTTAATAACGACTCAGGAGAAATCATGGACAATCCTCAGGATGCGATCGAAAGCCAGGAAATTGTTTCAACGAATGCCCGCCCGGAAGTAGGAGTCTTGGAACCGAGTGGGCCTGAACCGAATGCTTTAGAAACTAGCGCTCCTTCGGCGCCTTTGGCGGCCGTCGCTTCAGAGATCAGGCCTTCGCAATGTTCCACGTGCTCCGGGGATAGCACCGGCCCAGCCTTGGTTTATGCGCTCGGCCAGCTCGATTATGACTTCGGCACCGAGGCGCGGCGCGACTCGTTCCTGCAGCACGGCATCAGCAACCCTCATGATCCGGCGACCCTGCTCGAGTATCTGAGTCAAAACCCGGCACACGCCACCGCCGTGACTTGGACACTGGTCCAAGAAGCAACGCCGATCTACGCGATTACTCCGGCCGGACCCTTCGCCGCGGAGATCTACGCGACGCTGCGCGAAATGCTCAGTGGGCAGATCAACGACGGTGTTGAGCGAGTTTCGATCCCTGGCGTGACCGGTAGTTCGGCGACGCTGCTCAATGGTCAGAAGGTGCCGCTGATTGTGCCGGAGCTGCGCGGCATGTACAGCTGGTCCACCGGCGCGTTGGTCCAGGCGGTCGCCGGCGAATCTCCGGAAGGCGAGGGTGAGGTGGAAGCGTACGCGGCCAAGACGGCTGAAATCGCGAACTTTCTGGAGCGCATCTATCATGAGATTCGCAATCTCGGGATCACTCAGCAAGACCGAGCGATGAACTATGCCGCGACCAATGCTTTTCAAATCAAAAGCGTCATCACCGCGGCGTTGAATGAGGGGCTCAAGCTCGACGGCATCGACGTCGAACGCAGCCCGGTGTGCCGTCCCGAGTCGGATTGCTGGGACGTGAAGTTAACGTTTTTCAATCCTAAAAAACGACTCGAAGAAGCGCGCAAGATCTACCGCTTTACGATCGACGTTAGCGATGTCGTTCCGGTCACTGTCGGCCCAGTCCGTCACTGGCACGTGTATTAAAAAAGAAATGTTAGAAGAGCGCTTCAGGAGTGAGTTATGAAATTGCCAAAACAGGTGGAGCCGGTGATTCGAATTCCTGCTCCTGTCAAGAGCGCGACCGGGCTCGGCGACGTCGTCAAGCGAGTGACCGGAGCGGTGGGCATCGATCCCTGCAAGGGATGCCAACAGCGAGCGGCGGCTTTCAATCGCTGGGTCGGTTTCCAACCGATCGGAGGCAAGCGATGAACCCGGAGGCGCTAGCGGTGCGAGAGGTCGAACCGTCACCCGCGATGAGTCGTGAAGGCTGGCGGCGCAGGTTGCCGGGCTTGGGGTCGATCTGGCGGGAGACCCGTGGGGATCGCTCGATCACCATCGCGGTGCTCGACGGCGCGGTCGACCTCTCGCATCCGTGTTTCGCCGGTGCCGACCTGCGCGTCGTGGAAAGTACGGTGCCGGGTACGCCGGCGTCGCACCACGGCACCGGCGTCGCGAGCATTCTGTTCGGTCAGCACGCCAGTGGTTCCGCTGGGCTGGCTCCGGGCTGTCGCGGTCTGATCGTGCCGATCTATCCGAGTCGGGAGGAAGAGATGGCCTGTTCGCAAGTCGATCTCGCCCGCGCGATTTGCCTGGCACTGGAGCACGGAGCGCAAATCATCAACATCAGCGGCGGGCAACTCGACGCCAGCGGCGAGGCTAGCCCGGTGCTGAGCGACGCGATTCGAAAATGCGCTGAGCAAGGAGTACTCCTCTTCGCCGCCGCCGGCAATGACGGTTGTGAGTGTTTGCACGTTCCGGCCGCGGTTCCCGCGGTCGTAGCGGTCGGTGCGATGGACGAGGCCGGCCTACCGATCGCCGTCAGCAATTGGGGAGCGGCCTATCGTGATCAGGGAATTCTAGCTCCGGGGCAGGACGTCCCAGCGGCCTTGGCCGGCGGTGGTCTCGTTCGGCACACGGGGACCAGTTGGGCGACGCCGGTGGTGTCCGCTGCCGCTGCTTTGATGTTGAGCCTGCAGCGTCATCGAGGCTTGCCTCCCGACGTGGTCGCGGTGCGCGACGCGCTCCTGGCTAGTGCCCGTGACTGCGAGATCGAGCCGGCTCCCGATTGCCGGCGCCTGCTCACGGGTCGACTCGATTTGGTGGGGGCGTTGGCCCGGCTCTCGCCGCAGGTCGAGCCGTCGTCGACCGCGACAGTCGAGCCGTCGTCGTACTTAGTCAGGGCGTCAGGGCCAAGAAGCCGGACGCGGCGTGACTGGTTCCTCCAGCAAGGCTTGGCCGATCCTGAGAACCCCGGGGCGATGCTTGCCTACCTGGCCTCGAATTCAGCTCATGCTACGGCGTTGACCTTCGTGGCGCACCTGCTGTTGGGGCCGGCCTCTCATCGCATTCAAGCCTGAGATTCGAGACTGAAGAGATCAACGGCAGAGGTCAGCACCGACCGGGTGACGACCTGTAGCCGTCGAAGCGTCGCCTTTGAGCTCGATGTGAGCTTGGAGCGGCAACCACAAACCGGCGACTCGAGAAGTCGCCACGGAAAGGAGAAATCACATGAACGTACCCAAGCAAGCAAAGCCGGTTCAGCGTCAGATCACCGCCAGCGGCGCGGCGAAGAATGGCATCACGCCGTCGTTCTGCCACGAAGTCAAAGTGTGTGTTGACGACATCTGTCACGGCGTCAAAGTGTGCGTGAGCTGAGGGTTGTGAGCTAAGGGATTCGGGCGTTCCCTCGATACCCAAGCCTGTCGTTGACCGGAAGAGGTATCGGTGCAGTCTGCAAGTCCAGCGTGCAGATGACACGCTTGGCGCCTGAAATCAGATCACTATCAAACCTATTTGATGACTTTTAAGGGGTTGGATACTTGCTATCCAACCCCTTTTCTGCCAATCCTACGGTGGGCAATATTCGGATCCAACCTATGTTTTATTTCAGAGGAGTTGGATGTGTTGCTATCCAACCTGTCTAAGCATATAGAAGGGTTGGAAACGGTTGGGTCCAACCTCTGATTAGCCTCATCATTGGTTGGGTAGGGTTCACAATGTGCTTGACTCGTCTCACAGCGTTTGTGAAGTGGATGCAGCGTTCTCGCGGGCTTGCCGAATCCTCCGGAGTCGTTCTGCGTCGCGCCGTCTAATCCCTTCCCGGATGCTCCGGCGGTACTGTTGGTAGCGGCGCCCCTTGTAGCGGTTGCCACAGGTGCTCATGTCGCACCAAAGACGGCGTGAGTTGCGGCGGACGAAGAGTTGATAACAGCCTCGGCTGGCACATTGGTCGACGTTCGCGAGGTCGTCGGAGACCAGGAGCTCGACCGCCGACTCTGCGATCACCCAGAGAGGTCGCTCGAGGTTGTCTTCGTCCTCCTTCAGCCATCCCCAACGGAAACCGCCCCCTTCAGACACTGCCCGGCGCTGTCTCAGGTGGCCGTTGACCGTCGCGAGGTCGTCCAAGCGGGGTGCCTCATTCAGAACCACACCCGTGAAGAGTCGGGTGATCGAGCGGCGTAGCTCGATGGCGAGAGCAAGAACCGCTGCGGCGTCGTCCACCCGCTCGGCAGCTGCCCGCCTCAGGCGTTCACCGCGAGGCCCACTCAAGGCACCCATCTTCTGAGCCCAGACCACCAACTCGTCATAACGCGTCAGCGGCATCGCCGGCGGCGCCTTGGACGCCTTACGTCGGTCGTCGCGCCGGGTGACGCCGGAATTGGCGAAGGCCAGACAGAGGGCGCCGGCTCGTTCGAGTGGTCGGGGAAGGGTGCTTTGCTTGCTTTTCTTTGCCACCAGAGATTGGAATCATCATAACAGAGAATCGTTGGTCTTGTCTGTTCACGGGTCGCCTCCCACAAGGCTGGACGTCGGCTTAATGAGCGGCAAGCTCAAAAGGTTCAATCTGAAAGTACTACTTGCAGATGACACCTTTTTGAGCCTAGGATCCCAATGCCCCTAGGGCTCTAGATTCGAAGCAGAGGCGACTCGAAGCGATGATCGAACGGATCCTCCAACCCCACCTTCTCAGGCTCTTCGAGCGCTACCCGGTCGTCACCGTCACCGGTCCGCGGCAGTCGGGAAAGACGACATTGTGCCGCGCGGCCTTTCCGGGGATGCCTTATATCAATCTAGAGAGTCCGGACGAGCGGCTCTTTGCCAAAGAGGATCCGCGCAGTTTCTTAGAACGCTACGGCGATGGCGCCGTGATCGACGAGATTCAAAGGGCTCCGGAGCTCTTGTCCTATATCCAAGTCCACGTCGACGAGCTCCGGCGCAACTCTCTCTTCGTCCTGACGGGAAGCCAGCAACTCCACGTCTCCGAGGCGATCAGTCAGTCTTTGGCCGGCCGAACGGCACTGCTGCGCCTGTTGCCTTTTTCGCTTTCCGAAGCGTCGCAGCTACGACCGGGGCTCGATTTGGAAACGACGCTTCAGACCGGCTTCTATCCTCGGATTTACGATCAAGATCTCGACCCCAATCAGGCGCTGGGTGACTATTTCGAGACCTACGTCGAGCGTGACGTCCGTCAACTCATCGAGATTCGCAACCTGTCGGGCTTTCGGACGTTCGTGCGACTGTGCGCCGGCCGCGTCGGGCAACTGTTGAATCTGCACAGCTTGGGCGCCGATGCCGGAGTCTCCCACACCACGGCGCGTCAATGGCTGAGCGTCCTGGAGGCAAGCTTCATCGCCTTCTTATTGCCGCCCTACCACGGCAACGTGTCGAAGCGCCTGATCAAGTCGCCCAAGCTCTACTTCTACGACGTCGGTCTTGCAGCCTACCTCTTAGGCATCGAAAGCCCGAGTCAGGTCTTCACGCATCCGCTCAAGGGCGGGCTGTTCGAGAACCTGGTCGTTGTCGAAGCCTTGAAGCTTCGTTTCAATCGAGGCAAGCGCGAGAACCTCTCCTTCTATCGCGACTCGAAAGGCAACGAGATCGACTTGCTCTATACCTTGGCCAACCGCTTCGTAGCGATCGAGGCCAAAGCGGGCCGAACGATCTCTCGGCAATACTTCAACGGGTTCGGCAAATTCCGGAAAGTCTTCGGCGATCTGGTGGTCGGCGAGATCCTCGTCTATGGTGGCGAGGCCACCGGCCCACGCTTGGGGACCCATGTGACGGACCCGGCGGGATTCGCTAGCGCCTTGGGCGAGTTGGAGGATGAAGTGGTCCATGGGGTCGTTTAACGACCCGGCCTTGCTGCATGGCCATACTCGACCGCACAGCACGTGCGCTTCGTGCTCAATGCTGCCCGGCGGAATGCCTGGGATTCAAAGCGGCAGACACATTCTCTCGAGTCAGCAGCGCCAGTTCAGCGGGCGACTCGACGAAAGGGCGGACGTCGTCGACGACCTTGGTCCAGTCGAGGGCTTCGATGCGTTGTTTGAGGATCGAGCGCCAGTTGCCGTGGTCGAGCTTCGGACCTTTCCAGCCAGACTGGGCGAGAGCACTATTGAGCATTTTTAGGTTAGGCGATGGCCAGTCGAGGTCGTTCAGGTACCACTGGAGGTCATAGAGATCTCGACCCTTGGTAAAGGTTCGCTGGAGCACCGCATGAGTCTTGCCTGCCAGCAGCGACGCTCGATCGTGATGTTGCAATTGCAGGGTCACATGCCGACGGACGACCGTGGTTTCCAGGACAGCACCGGCAGGGGGACGGGTATCGACTTCAATCTTGATGGCCAGCGTCTCTGTTTCATGGGGGGAAAGGCTGAGTTCGTGGAGAAGTCCTCGAAAGCGCAGGAAGGCGCTGTGAACCACCTTGCGATCATTGACTTTGATGTCGAGCGTGTAGCCCTCGCGTTCGAAATCGGCGCGGATGGTACGGAGGTGAGCACGGAAGTCGTAGCCTCGACCGGGACGTTCAAGGGCGAAGTCGAGATCTTCCGAAAAGCGGTTGATGGAATATAGAAAGCGAAGCGAAGTGCCGCCGTGAAACGCCAACGGTATCATCACTCCGGCCCGCTGCAAGGACGCCAGCACCTTGGCTTGGAGCACTTCCCGCACGATATGGCGGCTGGAGATCGGATCGCTAGTACTCAGCAGCTGTGCGAGATGTTCCTTCATACTGCCTCATATTCCTTGGACTCAGTCGTTGCAAGCTCGGTGACATGGCGTGCGGCCCGGCCCAGCTTGGGCTTGCCGGAGGTCTCGGCGATGCGGACGAGCGTGTCGAGGTCGAGGCGCTCCAGATACTGAAGGCGCAGCTCTCGCAAGTACTCCAGTTTGTCGGCGCCGGGTACCAAATGCACCAGATCGAGAAGTGCCTTCTCCGGCTTGGCGACAAACGCCCATTGGCCAGCGGTGACTTCGACGTGACGATAGCCGTTTACCGACTCTGGCTTCAGGTGCCGAAACGTGAAGCTGCCGATCGGGTTGTGCCAGCGCGTCGTACGGCCGGAGCCGACGCTGGTCGTGACCGGCACGTACTCCGGGATCAGGCCGTGGTGTGCCAAAGCGGACTGGAGACTCACGTAGGAGCCACGTTGCAGTTGGTTGGCGACCAAAAAAGGATGCGGAACTATCCTTTGGTACGGCGGGGCCAGGGCATAGAGGCCACGTCGTAACTGGTAGATTCGCCCAGCTTCGGTCCATCGCGAGAGTTGGCGCCGGACATCGCCCGGATCGCGATCACCGGCCAGCAGCAAGCCAGTTTCGAAGACGGGCTCGTGGCGAACGATGGTTAGAAGCTCATTAAATCTCACTGCGACAATTTACCACTAGTGGCAAATTGTTGCTGCGAAATTCACTCGTACCCCTTCGAAGATGCAAGCTACCTCGGGCTTCATCTCAACGCAAAACGAGACACCAATGCTATTCTAAAATCTAAGATGGCCAACCCCGAACGCCTGATCCTGGTCGACGGCAGCGCGCTGATCTATCGTGCTTATCATGCGATCCCGGGGTCGTTTCAGACCTCTTCAGGGTTGCCGACCAACGCCATCTATGGCTTCGCGACCATGTTCCGCAAGGTGCTCTCCGGACGCACGCCGGAGCGGGGGGCGGTAATCTTCGATGCGCCAGGCAAGACGTTTCGCGACGAGAAGTATCCGGAGTACAAGGCCCAGAGGCCAGGCATGGACGATCGTCTTCGCCAGCAGCTGCCATGGATCGATCGGGTGGTCGAGACCCATCGCTTTCCGATCCTGCGCATCTCCGGTTACGAAGCCGACGACGTCATCGGCACCTTGACCCAGCAAGCGACGGACGCCGACATGGAGGTGTTCATCATCTCCGGCGACAAAGACTTCGCCCAGCTGATCTCGGATCGCGTGCGCATGGTCGACACCCTGCGGGATGTAGTCTTCGATCCCGAGCTGGTGCGCAAGAAGTGGGGCGTTTTGCCCGCCCATTTTGTGGATCTCCTGGCGATGATGGGCGACAAGATCGACAACATCCCTGGAGTGCCGGGCGTCGGTCAAAAAGGAGCCGCCAAGCTGCTCGCCGAGTACGGTTCGCTCGACGGCATTCTGGAGCACGTCGACCAACTCAAGGGTCGGCAGCGCAAAGCGCTCGAGGAGTACCGAGAACAAGCCCTGCTGTCGCGCGAGCTGGCGACCATCGATCGCCAGGTGCCGCTCGAAGTCGGGCTCGATGATCTGCGACTTGCGCCTCCTGAGACGGCGGAGCTCAACGCCCTCTACAAAGAGCTGGAGTTCTACTCCCTGCTGTCGGAAGAGGCCGTCGGCGATGCCGAGAAAAAAGATCGCCAAGCCGACTATGCCGCCTGCACGTCGCTTCGGGACGTCGAGGCACTGTTGGCTGCGCTACCGGCCCAGGAGCCGGTGGCGGTCCTGCCCCTGATCGACGCTTTCTTGCCGGTGCGCGGTCGGCTGGCTGGCCTGGCATTCTGCGGAGAGTCCGGAGTCGCTCGGCTGGTGCCGTTGGCCAATGCGGACGGTTTGGGTCAACCTGGCGTCGAACGTCTGAAGTCTTGGCTGGAAGATCCCGCTCGGCCCAAGATTGCCTACAACGCCAAATTCCTGCGCACCTGTCTGCTGCGGGTCGGCGTCAATCTCGGCGGCGTGGTCGGAGATGTGATGCTCGAGTCGTTCCTGGTCGAGCCCTTCAAGGTAATTCCACACCGCCTGGCGCAGGTCAGCCGAGAGTACTTGCAGCGCACCTTGCCGCCGGCCAAACGCATTCTGGGGGCCGGCAAGAAACAGCGCCTCTTCTCCCAGCTCAAGACGCAGGAGCTGATGGCCTGGGCCTGTCAGCGCGCCGACGCGACCTTTCAGGCTTGGCCGATTCTGCGCCGACGGCTCGAGGAAGTCGACCTGTTGGGCTACTTCGAAGAGATCGAGTTGCCGCTCTCCTGGGTGCTCGCCGCCATGGAGCTCGACGGCGTCGCGGTCGATCCGGAAGATCTCCAGCGAATGGGTGAAGAGCTCCGGCAGCAACTGGCGGAACTGGAAGCAACGATCTTCAAACTCGCTGGCTCGACGTTCAATATCGGCTCCCACCAGCAGTTGGGCAAGGTGCTGTTCGAGGACCTCGGGCTGCCAGTGATCAAGCGCACCAAGAGCGGCTACTCGACCAACGCCGAGGTGCTCAACCGGCTCCGTCCTAAACACGAGATCGCGTCCCACCTGCTCGAGCATCGCAAGCTGGCGAAGTTGATCAATACCTATACCGACGTCCTGCAGCGGGCGGTCAACCGCTACACCGGTCGAATTCACGCCACGTTCCAGCAAACGGTCAGCGTCACCGGTCGAATCATCAGCACCGAGCCCGATCTCCAGCGGACTCCGATCCGAACCCCCGAGGGCCGGCGCATCCGCAAGAGCTTCGTGCCACGCGTCGGCTGGAAGATGATTTCCGCGGACTGGAGCCAGATCGAGCTGCGGCTGCTCGCGCATTGCACCCGCGACCCGCTGCTTCTAGAGGCTTTTGCCACGGGGCGTGACATTCACCGGCGTACCGCCGGCCAACTTTTCGGCGTCGAGTCCGACGAGGTGACCGCCGAGCAGCGGGCGGTCGGCAAACTGGTCAACTTTGCGACCATCTATGGTCAGGGGGCCACCGCTCTCGGTCAGACTCTGGGAGTCCCCCGCAAGACTGCACAGACTTACATCAACGACTATTTTCAGGCCTATCAAGGGGTCCGTGCTTGGCTCGACCGCACCATCGCCGACGCCCATGAGACGGGGTACGTGACGACGCTTCTCGGTCGGCGTCGTTACATCCCCGAGCTAGCCAGCAACGCCTTCATGGAACGGCAATACGGCGAGCGCATTGCCGCCAACACGCCGATTCAGGGCTCCGCCGCCGATCTGTGCAAGATGGCCATGGTGGCCGTCGGTGGGCGCTTGGGTGCCGAAGGTCGTTCCACTCGCCTGCTGCTCCAAATCCATGACGAGCTGCTGTTTGAGGCGCCGCCGCACGAGGTCGATGCGGTCTGTGCCTTGGTGCGCGAGGAGATGGAGAACGTCTATTCGCTCGACGTGCCGTTGGTGGTCGACGTCGGCGTTGGCGAGAGCTGGGCAGCGGCGCACTGAACCATCGTCCGGACCCATCTCCTCAACATCGGTTTCAACCAAGGCTGGGTATACTCAGCGCCACCTCGAATCTGGTGCAGTCTGCCGACTGCGCTGCAAGGTTTTCAAAATCCCGCAAGGGGGAGCTTGCATGCGCTTTGGATTCCGTCCTCTCGTCGTCGCTACGGCCGCCCTCGCCCTGTGTCTTGGACTCATCACCCCTGCTGGAGCCTACGAGCAGGAGCTCGGCCGGCTCTCAGGCGAGATGGCAGAGAAGATCTCGGCTGCCAAGAAATCCACCTTAGCGGTGGTCGACTTCACCGACCTGCAAGGCAATGTCACCTCTCTCGGCCGTTTTCTAGCCGAGGAGTTCTCGGTCGCCCTGGCGGACGCCGGCCACGGCTTTCGGGTGATCGACCGGACCCACCTCGCCAGCATCCTGCGAGAGCATAAGCTCTCCGAGTCCGGCCTCATCGATCCGTCGACGGCCCGACAGTTAGGCAAGGTCACCGGCGTCCAGGCGCTGATCACCGGCAGTCTGACGCCCTTCGGCGAGTCGGTGCGCATTGCGGTCAAGATCCTCGACACCGAGAGCGCCGCCCTGATCGGCTCCGCCCGAGGCAACATTGCTCGCACCGGCGCCATCGACGAGCTGCTTCAGGTCATCGATGGCCCAAGCGAAGGCAGCAGACCCACCTCTTCGCCCTCGGGGCCGCAGGTTTCCCCTCCTGCATCGAAGGTTCAGGCGCAACAGACTCTCGAGAGTAACGAATTCTTGTTCGCCCTCCGCGGCTGCCGAGTCGCAGGCGATAAAGTCACCTGCGATCTCATCATTACCAATCAGGCTTCGGATCGCACTCTCTATCTGTATGGGACTTCCCGGATCTTCGATGAGTACGGCAACGAGTATCCCGCAAAAGGTGCCAAGTTGGGCAATAGAGTCGGGGGCTCAATCAGCAGTTCCTACATCCAAAATGAGCTGGTTGCAGGTATTCCAACCAAAGCCGCCATTTCTTTCGAGCAAGTCCATGGGAAAGCACAACTCCTGACCGTGCTCGAGCTAAATTGCTACTCATTCAAGGTCCAGTTCCGCAACGTCGCGCTGAGTCGATAGATGCGTGGGCGCGATGATTCATTTCGCCGACCGCAAGTATGGCTAGCGTTCGCCTGCATCGCTCTGACGTTGACCGGAGAAGCCGGCGCCTCGACCCGCGACGACGCGCGGAGTTTGGTGGTGGCAGTCCGCGGCGACAATATCTCCGGGGCCGGCGTGATCTTCGCCCTCCGGCTGCCCTTCGTCTACGTGGTGACCGCCAACCATGTGATCCGCCGCGGCCACAAGGTGTACAACGGGTTGAGAGTGGGCTTTCTGAGCTGGCCGGGCGAAAGCCTGCCGGCAATAGCGCTTGACACCTGGAATGAAGCTCTCGATCTGGCGGTGCTGCGCGTCGATCTGACCAGCCGGAATTTTCCGCATCGGTTCCTGCCCAAGCCAGCGGACGCCGCCTACATCGATCCGCGCTCTCTTAAACCCGGAGCACCGATGTATCCGGTCGGCCACCCTGAGCGCGAGCGTTGGTTCGTCCCCGGCGACCCGGTCCCGGTCTATAAGGTGAGCAGCTTTGAGATCGACATCGAGTTCGGGTGTGGCGAAGGACACTCCGGCGGTGCGCTATTCGACGCAGACTGGCGGCTGGCCGGCATCCTGCTGAAAAGCAATAACTTCGTGTGTACAGCTGTCAGTCTTGAGACGGTCGTAGCTGAGCTCGAAAGATGGAATTATCCGATCGACTTTCAAAACGCCGCCAGTCTTGGTGCTCTCGATTCGGTGAGCCTGGCGATCGTGGTCGTCGGTCCGAGCGGTCGCGCCGACTCGGGCGCCGGATTCGAGCTGGCCGCCCGGCTGGTCCAGTCCGGATTCGCGGCCGAAGTGCTCGACGTCACTCCTAGAGAGCTTTCGTCCCTGCAGCGCGGGCAATGGCCAATGAAGGGCCTGCCCGGCGGCTACTTGCTGGTGGCTGAAATGGGTAAGCTCAACTGGGCTGAAGATCCGATCCAGTCCGGCGGCAAAACCGCCCGTTTGGGCCTCGATGTGAAGATCCTCAGCGCTGCTGGTCAGCCGTTCGCAGCCTTTCGCGCCCTGCAGTCGGGCTTCGGCTTTTCCGAGCAACGAGCCGCCGCGGCGGCTCGAGACCGCGCATTCGCAGAGCTCGTCCGCCAGACTCGAGAGCAGCTACCCTGAGGCCGAGCCTACAGCTGGGCATGCCTCTTTTTGCTCGAGGCGGCGTTTCGCTCGAGGCGGCGTTTCGCTCGAGGCCGCGTTTAGCTTGAGGCAGCGAGATCGGTGCTGAAGGCGCCGGCACCGCTGATCAGGATCTGCAGGACACCTAAGAAGACCGCAATCGGCAGCACGATCGTCGGTTCGTCCGCCCAGTCATGGACCAGGTGCGCGTAAACTGCGACACCCATCGTCGGCAATGTCACCAAGGCGCCGAGGCGAGCATAGAGACCGATCAACAAAGATATCCCCGCCAGGACCTCCAAGGGTGGGACCAAGTACGAGAAGAGAATCGGCTGGGGAATTCTGGCACCCTCGAGGATCGGCAGAATCGGAGCGGTGCCGATGACGTGTTGAGCCCCGATCAGGATCAAGGGCAATGCACTGAGCATGCGAATAGCGGTCAGGTGTTTGGCGGCTGAGGTCTTGCGTAAATTCATCGTCGACACGCTCGGGTTATTTGGCAACGAATCGAGGACGGAAACCGTCCGGTTTTTCTTCGACGAGCAGAAGGTGAAAGCCGCGTCCAGCTCCCAGGCGGACGAAACCTTCGTAGCCCAGGGATTTGTCCATGCCGAGGAAACGGTTACCGAGACCTTTGTGGAGCAGGGTCTTGTAGGCTTCCAACACCTCGGCGGAGAAAGAACGGCTGATCAGCATCACACCGCCGATGTCGCCGCGCTTCTTGCGCGCTCGCTTGGCGGCCACGACCCGATCGACAAAACTCTTGAACCGTTTGGCGTCGAGGACCGGGATGCGTCGGGCAAGATGGAGAATTTTGCCGTCGCCATCCTCGGTAATGAGGTCGAAATAGTCCTCGATCCGCGCTCCCGGCCGTTCGGCCGTGGCATAAACCCGAGCCTTGCGCACCAAGAGTAGCCAGTCGGAGAGATACTTCAGGCCGTCGGCCTTGCTGCGGTCGACCAACATCTGGGGGAGCTCGTCGAACATCCAGCTCAGGAAGCGAGCCATGGGTGCGCTGTCAAAAGGAGCGGCGCCGCTCGATTCGCGACCGGCCGGCGGTGGCCCGATCTGCATCAGCGTGCGGTCTCGCGGGTCCTCCGGCGACAGGACTTCCTTGAGATGCAAGGCCGTCTCCTCTCCGGCATGAGGAGCGACGTCCAGCTCGAGACTCCGGAACACTCGCTGGTACCAAATGGTGGGGGGCGACAAGACTCGATCGTAAACGCTAGCGGTAGCGGTGATGGCATCCAGCCATCCTGCCCAACCCATCTTGCGGGGATCCTCCATCCAGCCGGCGGTCAACAGAGCCACCTCGGTTCGGCGTTTCTGAATCAGCATCAAGCCTGCACGGCCTTCGTTCTCGAGCCGGATGACGCCTTCGAAGCCACTTTGCATGAGCTTCGCTCCCAGTCCCGAAATGTCGACCACCATGGTGTCCAAATTCTCATGACGTGCCTTGCCGGGATTCAGAGCCGTCGCAAGCAGCATCATGAATCCGGCCTGCTGGGATGTCGGTGCCGGAAAGAGCGTGACTTCTCCCTCGGCGGGCAACTGGGCATCAGGATCGATGCGGCCGCTGGGATCGAGGACCGCGAGCAAGGTCCCTTGCTCGACGAGCAATCGAGCACCGCCGAAGTCGGCGGCGCCCGCGAAAGCGGCAGCGTGAATCGGTTGATCGAGCAACTTGTCAAGGAAAGCACCGCACTCCATGCGGCCTAAAGAGCGGGCTGGCCAGGACTGGATCAACTCTTGAATTGCCGACCAGACCGTGTTCGTGGTCGCCACGTAAATCGAAGCGGGGGTCGGCATCATCGGTGCCGTGCGTGTGCCCGTCTGCCGACGTTCCCCGGTGCCCTCGGTGCCGACGATTCGGAAGAGCTCATTCTTCATATCGCCGGCGCTGATGAAGCGATCATCCGGACTCTTTGCCAGTGCTCTCTCGAACCAGGGTTCGAGGTCGGCCGGCAACTCCGGATCGCGGATTCGGATCGGAACCGGAGGTTTACCCATCAGGGATCCGAGCATCTCTTGGAGATTGCGGCCGTCGAAGGGATATTGGTTGGTGAGCAGCTGATAGAAGACGACCGCGGCAGAAAACAGATCCGAGCGGCCGTCAACCGTCGAGCCGTTGATTTGCTCCGGCGAGGCGAATTGGGGGGTGGCCAAGACCGAGCCAGCCAGGGTCTGTACCAGCTGCCGACCCTGGAGCAGCGCGATGCCAAAGTCGGTCACCTTGAGTCGATCGCCGTCCACCGCCACGAGGTTCGACGGCTTGATGTCACGGTGGACGACCCCCGCCCGGTGGGCGGCATCCAGCACATCCAGGAGCTGGATCGTGAGGTCACTGGCTCGCGTCAGTGGCAAAGGTCCCTCGGAATTCATCAACTGAGCTAGGGTCGGTCCTTCCAACCATTCCATCGCGATGTAAGGAATGTTGTCGATCCGGTCGATGCGATAGAGGGTGGTGACGCCGGGATGGGTCAAGGCGGCGGCGGCGCGCGCTTCTTGCAGAAAACGTCGCTGTTGCTCTTCGGGATTTTCCGAGGAGCTCTCATCTCGCTTCAAGACCTTGATCGCGACCGGTCGTTCGAGCACGACGTCGATCGCGCGGTAGACCACGCCCATCGCCCCCTCTCCAGCCGCGCGATCGACGCGGTAAGGAAAATGATCGGTCGGGCCATCGACGAGGAAGGAAGGAGGCATTTTTATCTCCTCGGAAGAGATCTCGAGACGAGTCGAGCTTGGAAAAGCGATCGAGGATAGATTCTACGGCGTTTTGCCAGAAAAGTGGCCACTTTGCCCTGGCCGATCACTATCCAGGGAAGAGATCGGACAGCAGCTTCTACGGTGCCAGTCGCAGATAGGCTTTCTCAGCATAGACGAGATCGATCTTCGTGCTGAACACTGATCATACCTGTCGCGGCTTTGGGATGCCGCCAAGGCCGGGCAGGTTTCTAGGAGCATAGGAGAGAGAGTCTGCTAGATTCCAGCTGTGAATAAGACTGCACCTTCCCCCGAGTCTGTCGACGAAGCTGATTTGGTGGCCGGCCTGCGCCGTGGCGACGACGCGGCATTTGAGCTGCTGGTACGCAGCTACGGAGGTCGCCTGCTACAAGTGGCACGACGGTTTCTCAAAGAAGAAGACGCCCGCGATGCGCTGCAGGAAGCCTTGCTCTCGGCGTTTAAGTCGATCGACCGCTTCGACGGCAAGGCAAAGATCTCGACTTGGCTGCACCGCATCGTCGTCAACGCCGCTTTGATGCGCCTGCGCAAGAAGAGCACTCAGATGGAAGAGAGCCTCGAGCCGCTCTTGCCGAGCTTTCTTGAGGACGGCCACCGGGCCGACCCACGAGGGACCTGGCCGGAAGATCCCGAGCAGACCCTCGGAAGATCGGAGATGCGCGACCTGGTTCGCCAGGCGATCGATCGATTACCCACTAAATATCGTACCGTTGTGCTGCTTCGCGACATCGAAGAGTTGAGCGGCGCCGAGACCGGCAAGCTGCTCGGACTGACGCCCAACGCCGTCAAGGTCCGGCTGCATCGTGCTCGCCTGGCCTTGCGGGAAATTCTCGATCGACAGTTGTTGGAAAGCACCGCATGACTTGCAAAGAATTGATCGGCTTCCTGATGGATTACGTTGACGGAGAGCTGCCGCCGAACGAGCAGCACCTCTTCGATCAGCATCTGGGACTCTGCACCGACTGCACCGCCTACGTCACGAGCTATCGCGAGACGATCCGGCTGGGCAAGATGATCTGCAGTCCCGAAAAGAACGAGTTGCCGTCCGACGTCCCCGAAGATCTGGTCCAGGCGATTCTCGAGGCGCGACGCACGGACGCGAGCTGAGAGCTCTTATTCGTCTCCAGCGATCTCTTCTCTTCATCCACAGATGATGCGGAAAAGCCTGTGGAAAAGTCGCCGGAAAACCGTCCGGGAGTGCGATTCCATCGGGCCCAGAGCAAATTGCACAGATTTCTGTTCAATTTTAGTTAAGCTGTTTTAAATCAACATTTAACTAAAATAGCCGGTTGTCTATGCGCAGTTTTAGCGTCGGTCAGTGCGCCGGTTTTCCACAGGCTGCAGCCTTCGGTGTTTCCCGTTCACTGCCTAAACGCTTGGTAAAGAAGGAGTTAAAAGATTCAGAAGGGAGCGAAAAGGCGAGTCATCCCTGAAAAGCGACCTTTTGTCCCTGTCGGGCAGAGTGGAGCTCGGTTGCAGATTTCGCGACTGCAAGCGATGCCTCGCGACTGGCGTATCTGGATGCCGTCCAGAATCGGTCCCTAAGGGAGGCTGGCTGGATGAGATCTAGCTATAACTAGGAGCTCGTCCGCTGCCGGCGTGAATTGAGAAAAGCTTCGACTGCCTGCACGTTCTCCGGTGAGCCATAGAGGCTAGCGAGGGTCTCATCCTCACCGGCGATCGCTGCCTCCAGCGACGCCTCCTCGCCAGCACGGATCAGCCGCTTGCAGGCGGCTACGGCGCCGGCGGGCAATTGTGCGAGCTCGGTAGCGATCCGGCGCACGCGATCCAGCATTTCATCGGCCGGAAAGACGCGGTTGACCAGCCCCCAATGCTCGGCGGTGCGGGCATCGATGGGGCGCCCGGTCATGATCAGCTCGTTGGCGCGCTGACGGCCGATCAGGCGCGGCAAAGTGAACGAGCTGCCGAATTCGAGCACCAGGCCGAGGCGCACAAACGGCGTGGTGAAGGAAGCGCCTTCGGCCGCATAGACCATATCGAAGTGAGGCAGTAGGGTTACCCCCATGCCCACGGCCTGACCATGGACGGCGGCGATCAGGGGCTTTGGAAAAGCGCGCAGGTGACGGTGCAGAGCGCCGACCTTCTTCGGTCCTTCGGTTTCACCCCGGCCGATCGCTAGAAAGACTCCGACGTCGGCACCGGCGCAATAGGCGTCACCGGCACCATGAATCATCGCCACCTTGACCGTGTTGTCCTCCGCAGCCTGGTTCAGGGCGGCGGCCAGGTCTTCGGCCAGCTCCGGGCTGATGGCGTTTTTCTTTTCCGAGCGATTCAGCGTCAGAGTACGGACGCCGTTCTCATCCGTGGCCAGCAAGTGGGTGAAAGCGCTCATGGGGACCTCCGGAGTCGTTGACGGGGCCGGGTTTCGAGCCGCGGATCTTAACCCAGCTGGGCGACGCAGGCGTCGCCCCCGACCTCCGATGGGAGGTGCAGGCCTTCCGTCAGATGACTTCAGACCTGATCTTTCGGTATTAGAACAATGCGGGCGAAACCACGGGCAAGGTCAGCAACCAGCGGCCCAGGCCTCGTCGTCGTGCCGGCTGTCGGTCCGGCTGCGAGGATCGGCAGGTTCCGCGTTCTGAGCTCGCCGGTCGTCCCGCGCCCTCGTTTTCGCCATCCGTCGACCTTACGGCCGGCTCCGTCGCCAACTCCTCGCGCCACAAGGTCACCCGAGCGTTGGTGGGAATTTCAGCGCCGGTAAAAGGATTAGCGCCGCCGAAGAGCTTGAACACGCCGCCGTCTTTCGTGCCGGGGCCGGAGTTGGCGTAGATCTCGACTCGGTGGGAGCCGCTGGCGATGCCGTCGATCACGAAGCTATCGCCTTTGCCCAGGAACTCCAGATAGTCCGGGTTGAAGAGCACGTTGACGTCGGCTTGAGTGACACCGATCCGAACCTGGTAGTACCGCTTCTCAGGGAGCTCGAGATCCTCAGCCGAGATCCCCAAAGCGGCGGCGACGTCAGCGCTGATCCTGCAGCCTTGCCAACGTTGCGCAAGCGTCATCTCTCCCTGGATCACCGACGCCTCAGGCGGGTTGACCGTGTAAATCGGCACCTGTGAGATCTTGGGATTTGTAGGCATGAACGGACCTCCTCTCCTAACCGCCGTTGCCTCTTATCCACTCTTACGGAAAGCCGTCCTGAATCCCGCCATGGCGTTGTCCATTGGGCTTCTGCGTAGTTCATGACGGGACGCTCGTGTTGGCCTCAGTTTTGTTTTCCACCAACAGCATGATCGCTTATCGCAAATGTGCTATATTTGAGCACACACTTCAGGAGCATCCGATGATTCGATACCCAGGGACCGCATCTCGTGGCTTTGTGAACCCTCATCTGGCTTTTGCCGCCGGCCTTCTGGTGGCGGCAAGCCTGGCGCCGGCGGCTGCGAGTCAGGCGCAGCAGGCCGCGAACGGCACGCTGCAGAACCCGATCCTCTTCGTCACCCAGTTCCCGATCGCCGCTGACTTTGCGACCATCGGCTCGACGTTCGCTAATCACTTGCCGAGCGTCAACCGCACCGGTCGCGGCGGTGATCTCTACATCCGCTACCCCAGCGGTGAGCTCTGCAACGTCACCCGCGAGAATGGTTACGGCGAGGCCGGCGTTTTTCAGGGGGAAGACTCGATTGCGGTGCGCGATCCCCACGTCCATTGGGACGGCACTCGTGCATTATTCAGCATGGCGATCGGGGCACCACCTGAGCAATACGAATGGACGACCGAGTACTGGCAGATCTACGAGGTTACGGGCCTCGCTAGCTGCGAATCGACGGCGATCACTCGGATCGCTCATCAGCCCGAGGACTACAACAACCTGACGCCGATCTACAGTCCCGATGGCCGCATCGTGTTCAGCTCCGATCGACCGCGGGACGGGCGACGCCATCTCTACCCTCAACACGACGAATACGAATCGACCGCCACCAACACCGGACTCTGGAGTCTGGATCCGGACACCGGCGACCTCGATTTGATGAACCATTCACCGTCCGGGGTGTTCACGCCGATCGTCGATAGCTTCGGGCGCATCCTCTTCACCCGCTGGGATCACCTGCAGCGCGACCAGCAGGCTGATGCCGAAGGCAATCCTTTCGGCGCGTTCAACTGGGCGTCGGAAGAACCCGACGCTGAGATTCTCGAGCCCTCAGAGGTTTTCCCCGAACCGCGATATGAAGACACCGGCTCGAATGTCGCCGGCTTTCGCATCAACCATTTCTTCGCCTGGCAGATCCACCCCGGCGGCACCGAGGAAGAAACGCTCAACCACATCGGTCGGCACGAACTGCACAACTACTTCAACCGCTCGTTCTTGGGTGACCCCAATCTGATCGAGTTCATTGCCGACGTTTCCGGGCGCCTCAATCCGAATTCGATCCTCAACATGTTCCAGCTCTCGGAGGATCCGGAGTCGGCCGGCCTCTACTATGCGGTCGACGCTCCGGAGTTTGCCACCCATGCCTCGGGCCGCATCCTCTCTCTGACCGCGCCTCCGAGCCAGGCACCGGACGCCATCGCCGTCACCTACGTCACCCATCCGGACACCGACACCGTGGTCGGCGACGATGAGGAGCCGCCGGCGACCCACACCGGTCATTATCGGGAGCCGTTACCGGTGGTCGGTGGCAGTCTGCTCGCCGTGCATACTGCCGAAACGCGTCGCGCCAACAATGACGGCACCCGCTCAAATCCTGACCCGCGCTACGACTTCAGGATCAAGGAGTTGGTGCAGAACGGCGAATATTTCGAGGCCGGAACGCCCTTACTGCCCGGTGGCGGCATCGTGCGTCAGATCCAGTATTGGGATCCGGATTTCCTGGTGTCGTACGAGGGGCCGATGTGGGAGCTCTCGCCGGTCGAAATTCGCGTGCGGCCCGCGCCGCCAGTTTTGGAACCGGTGCTCGAAGCCCCCGAGACTCAGATCTTTGCCGAAGAGGGGGTCGAACCCGACGCTTTCCAGGCCTACCTCGCCGAGCACGAGTTGGCGCTGGTGGTCAGTCGCGACATCACCACCCGAGATGCTCTGGACCGTCAGCAGCCCTTCAACCTACGGGTCCCGGGGGGCGCCCAGACCACCGGTGCTGGCGGTATCGTCTATGACGTCAGCCATATGCAGTTCTTTCAGGGCGATCAGGTCCGCGGCCTCGGCGGCAGTGACGATCCCAGGCCCGGCCGTCGGGTCCTCGCCCAGGTGATGCATGATCTGGCGGTGCCCAATCCAACCTCTGACGGCCCCGAGGGCAGCGTCACCCTCGGCCTCGACGGTTCGATGGCGGCCATGGTGCCGGCTCACCGCGCCATGTCCTGGCAGCTGACGGACCCGGCCGGTGTGCCGCAAGTCCGTGAGCGCTACTGGCTCACCTTCCAGCCCGGCGAGATCCGCGTTTGCGCCTCCTGCCACGGCTTGTCGAGCGAAGATCAGGCCGGTGGGGGTGTGCCGACGAATCCTCCGGAGGCTCTGCGCACGTTGCTCCAGCACTGGAAAGACCTGAACGGCGACATCTTCGCGGACGGCTTCGAGTCCGGAGATTTCTCGGCCTGGTCGGAGCAGACTGGCGGTTGAGCAGCGGTCCTCCCGAATCATCGCCTGGACCTACCCGAATCGGGTAGGTTGCAGGTGAGCGATTCGAGCCCGTCATTTTTATTTTGAGACTTCGCCGCGGCGTCGATGATGTAGGTTGCGGAAGTCGATGTCTTGGTCAATAAGGGCACGGCCGCCGTTGTATTTCAAGAATTCGGTCATCCGAGTCCGGCTGCCGACGTTCTTGACGATCGAGTAGCGAATCTTGCCGTTCGGACCGATGATGATCGTCGCGCCGCCGTGGTAAGACACTCCGGTTTTCAGGTGGATTCGTTCTTGCGTCACCTCTGCGACCACGTCGAAGTCGACGTCGCCGTCCGGGCTGACCCGCTGTACGTTGCGCAGTGACTGGACTTTTGGGGGCTTGACCGTATCGCCTTCGAGCACCGGATGGCCGTCCTTGATCAGGCCAAAATACCAGAGGTGGTCATCTCGGCTGACGTAGGCACCAAGGGCTTCGGCCTGTTCGCGCAGCGCCTCGGGACTGGCAGCTCGGCCAGGTCCGTTGGCGAATCGCCGTCGGCTGAAGGACAGTGCGTCCAACGTCTCGAGGCTGCGCTCCGGGGGGCGCCAACGAAGCTCTTCTTCGCTCAGGTCAGAAACTCCGGGGACCTCGACCTGGCGGCGGCGAAAGGCGTCGATCAGGGCCTCGCGGTAGGCCCAGGGATCTTCGGGTACCAGATCGATGTCGGCGGTGATCATTGCCCTCAGATACTCGCCGAAAGTCAGATCGACCGGCGGGCAGTAGTCGATGGCTCGGATGACGATATTGAGGAACTGGTCTGCAAGCCGGCAGGCGACCCGGCCGAGACGGCGGATGAGAGCCTCCGAGAGTGGCGCTCCGGAGCCGGGCCTGGTGCCATCCAGGTCGCGCCCCGAAAATCCAGCGATGCGTAGCAAGTCCCTGCTCTTGCGTCGATAGACGACACGGTAGGCCTCGAAAACCGCCGCGACCAGTACCGAGCCGAGCTCATGACTTTGTCGATCCTGTCGATAGATCAGCTGGACGGGTTCGTCCAGACTCTCGCCGGTCGGAATGGCGGAGCGCATTGGCTGATCTCCACCGTCTTCCATCGTCTGGCCAAATTGCGACGCGATGTCGATCAGCAACTGGTCGTCGAGCCGGCCGTCGCTGCGGGCGATGGCCTTCTCGACAATGTCGCGATAGGTAAAGTGCTGGAAGATCGCGACCAGATCGGCGAAACCTTCATGGAACGCCGGCACGTCGCGGTGAGTGTCAAGTTTGAACAGGTCGCGCATTCCGTCGAGCAGCGCATGGCTCATCTCGTGAACCACGATGTCGTGGGACAGACTGGTAAAGACGTGGCCTTGCCTCTGATTACGCCCGCTGCTGGTCGACCGAGCCTGGTAATAGCCAAAGGCCAATTCGCCAGCCGCCGAATCGTAGTAGGCGTTCTCTTCCTCGATAGCGTGCGGACGAATGATCAGCCGTCCGCGATCCTCGGTGCGGGTGAATCCCCAGCTCGGGTCCCGGCCGAGGGCCCGACGGAAGCGCTCGTAGACTCGGCTGCACACCGCGTAAACCATCTGCTGAGCAAATCGCGGATCGCCGGTGACCGGGTCCAAACCCTGGCTTAGCAGGAGATAAGGGTCCTCCAAGTCGATCGGTTCATAGACGATGCCTTTCGCGTCCGTGTCCTTGACGCGCAGCAAGGCGCCGGCCGGTCCGTGTTCTAAGGGCTCATACGGCACGTTGACCTTCGCAATGGCGCCTTCGAGACGAGAGCTCGATGGATCTCGTGTGAAGATGCGCAGCGTTCGATGGATTGGCTCGTCCGACTTGCGGACGTAAGGGGTGACCTCGAGCGCGCGCGCGACCTCGTCGCCGATGGTGAAGTCGGGAGCCATGGCTCAGGCTCGGCGGTAACGGTCGACCAGGCCGGCGAGGTCGGCCAGGAAACCATCGAAGTCCGACGCACCGGCGGCGCCAGCGAGCGTGACGCTAGGCGCAGCACTGGCAGTCGTCGAAGCAGCAGGCGCAGCACCGGTCAGCGGTGCGAGCAGGGCGCCGGTCAATTGGCCGGAGGCCATTTGCGGATCCTGATCTAGGTGCCCGGGAAAACGCCCGCGTACCGCCTCAAGGAATTGCTGATGACTAGTACCGGCGGCGATGGCGGCGGCCAGATAGGGTGCCGCGCTGCGCGTGAACCAGCCCTGACCGTTCTCCTCATAGGCGTATTGACGATCGAGGCAGGCGGCGAAGTGGGTCTCGGGATGCGCCGTCGCGGCGCGCCGTGCGGGTTTCACGACGGTGCGTGAGCGATGGATCTCCAGCACTTCCGTCGGAGCGGGTAGAAATCGTGTTCGGAGTCCGGCACCTCGAGCGCGAAACGGCGGCGCGAAGCGAGAGTTGGTGCCCGAGTGGCAGCAATCCATAAAAAGACTCAGATTGACGCCACTGGGCGTGCGATCGTAAAGCGCCGCCAGCTCATCATCCAGGACGTAACCCTCGCTCAGGTAGTCGTGGGGCACCAGAGCCTCATCGAAGCCGTCGCTCTCGTCGTTGCCGTGGTCAGGAACCTGGCTGCCGTGACCGGCGAATTGCACGACGACCACATCGCCGGCTCGGGCGCCGGCGATCAGATCGCGGACGCCGTCGAGGATCGCTTGGCGCGACGCCGCCTGGTCGTAGAGCTTGCGAATCTCAAAGCCCAGGCCGGCGAGCTCCCCGGACCACATCTCAGCGTCGGCGACGCAGCCGCCGAGCGGCATGGCGGGGTAGTCGTCGATGCCGATGCACAGGGCACGTCGGGCGCCGGCGGCATTCCCCGTGAGCACGGACGGGACAGGAGATGCGGCGGGGACTGGTCGCGCTGGCACTGTTACCACCGGCACTGGCACGGCCGGTGAAGCGACGGCCGCAGACGTCGAGGGTTGGCCGCGTTTCCGGCGACCCTCACCCGGCCTCTCCCCAGCATGGGGCAAGGACGGAGCTGTCGCTTCGCTACCGAGGATGCGCAGGACCACCGCGTTCATGGTCGCGGGATCTTCGTCAAAGATCGAATGGTTGTCCGCCTGGCAGGCGTTCTGCCCGTTCGTCTCCGGGGTGAAGGCCCAGAGGGCGTCGGCGGCGGCGGTCTTGAACAGTGCTTTGGCCTCCGGGCTATCTGCCACCGACTCCTGCAGGCCGAGAATCGGCGTCCGACGGGAGGACTCGCAGGCTCGCGATACGAAGTAGAGCAAGGATTTTCGGTAAACGCCGATCACCGTATCCGCCCGTTCGCGGTCTTTATTCATGGTGAACATGGCAAAGCGCTTGACCACTTCATCCTTGCCGATCCGGTCGGCGACCTTGTTCAGGAACAGGTCAACACGCACCGCCGGCGCCAGGAACGCCATGCTCTCGAACCGCAACTTATTCGCCCGGCGGCTGTCCAGGATATCGACCAGGTAGCTGAGCAAGACCGAGCCGGCGCTATGCCCGGCGGCGTGAACTTCGACTTCTGAGCCGTCGGCTCGCCGGCGATTGACCAAGTCCCGCAGTCGGTTGGCGACCAGGTAGGCGCCGCCGCTCTCGCCATCGCCGAGATCGGCACGACAGGCCAGCTCGGCGCTCTCTTTGATCCCGCTCCACAGTCGCCGGGCGACCGGGCGCAAGGAGTTCTCGAGCAGCCAGTCGCCGAGTGCGGTCCGGGAGCCGAGGGTTTGCTGGCTCAAGACTTCAAACCAGGCCGTCTCCCAGATGAAGAAAATCGGATAGATGCCGTTGCCGAGCCAGAAATCGCGATTGTGTAACGCTCCGCGCAGCGCTTGATTTTCGCTCACCAGACCGCCGTGGGCCCAGAGCAGAATGCGCGGCGTTTGCCCGGCCGCGAGTCGCTCATCGCACCAGGTCCCGAGGTGCTCGAAGAGCCGATCGAGATCATCTTCTGAGGTGTCGAAGTCGCCTCGTTCAGAGAGGCGTCCCATGCTCAGATTGACCGCGTGCCGTCGCAAGATCTCCTTGCCGTCTTGATCGAGGGCTGGAAGCTCGCCGCGGTGGCGCCGTGGAGGTGTTTCGCGAGCGTCTGGGGCGTCCGCCCAGGGCCCGGCGTTCCGTTCGTCGGGCTCGCCTTCGTCCTGCCAGCTGAGATCCCGCGGGACCGGCATGGTGACGCCGAAGCCCATGAGGTAGCGGGCGGCAAAGGGACCTCCGGTGCTGGAGCGCGGGCTCAAGTCACCCACCGAGGAAGTCGCCGTCGCGACTTCCTGACGAAGTTGTTCCTGATCGACGCTGGTTCCTGGACAACTCTTGGCGCTGAATTCGTTGTGGAATCTCAAATTCTGTCGGTCGAGGGAGAAACGACGCAGCAGAGCCGCGACGACGTCAATCGTCATTTGCTTTTGATCGCCGTCGAGCGTTTCTTGACCATCGTCGAAGTCGCCGACCATTTCGATCATGAATGGGCCAGATTCCCAGTTTCCATTGTGCCCCCGGGCGCTAGCCGGTGGTTTGTCCCAGGGGCGACCGGTCCAAAGACTGCCGTCGGGACCGATCGTCAAGTGCTGGGCGATGTCACTCCAGCCTCGTTCCTGCATGTGAAAGCGGCGCATGGCTTCCACCGTCTCGAGTCCTTTGAATTGGGCCCCGGTCGGTCGCCAGGTATGGTGCAGATGGACGTCGATGACGTTCCGACGCAGGTGGGTATGGCGCAACAAAGTGCTGAACTGTTCGAGGGACAACTCGCGAATAGGCTGGATCATGCTCGTCCTCCGATCACTTAAAATGGAAACCTGGTCTTGTCATGAAATCTTAGACGGACATGGTATCGAAATTCCCTCAAGAGAGCCTGTGCAGAGCCTGAGGCGGCGTTCGCCCGAGGGGCGAAACAGATCGGACCTGCAAGTTCGACAGGAACTGCTGCGTCTACAGCAGCGAGATCTCGAGACTCGGCAGCGCCTGCTGGATAGCGGCGTGCTTTTCGAGGGCTATCACCCGGAGATGGAAAAGATTCACGTCGAGAATGCAGAGCGGCTTGCCGAGATCATCACCGTCGGTGGCTGGCCCGGGCGTTCTCAAGTCGGCGACGACGGTTGCGCCGCGGCATTCTTGGTCGCCAGCCACGCGATCAGTCGCCCGGATCTCCAGCGACACTGGCTAACGCTGCTGGAAGAGGCGGCAGAGCGCGACGAAGTGGCGAAGCGCCAGCCGGCGGTGCTCGGCGACTGGATTCGTTTTCTCGAAGGCCGCCCTCAGCGCTTCGGAGCGATTGTCGACTGGGATCGCCACGGAAAGCTGACGGTCGGCGCGATCGAAGATCCGGAGTCGGTGGACGCTCGTCGACAAGCGGTCGGGCTCGAGCCTTTGGCTCAGATCTTGGCGCGAGCGAAGCGGGCCGCGGCGGCTGGAGAGGCGCCATCGGGGGACTTCAAAAGCCGGAAGCGACGACAGCAAGAGTGGGCGCGGAAAGTTGGCTGGCGTTAACGGTCGTCAACGGCTTGCTCCAGATCATTCGTCTGCTACCATCGGCGGGTGAACAAGCTCCAATCGATCGTTTTTTTTGGCAGTCACGAGCTCGCAGTCCCGGCGTTGGAGACGATGGCCGAGTTGGAGGCCACTCCGCGCCTCGTCGTCACTCAACCCCGTTCGGGTTACGAACGCGAAGACGACAATCCATCGCATCCGGTGGTCGACTGGGCTCGGGACCATGGGGTCGACCTGGTGCATTCGTACAATGCCGTCGAGCCCGCACTCCATGAACGGATCGCCGGGCTCCAGCCGGACTTGATCGTGGTCGCCGACTACGGCGAGTCGCTGCCGCCGGCATTGCTCGAGGCTGTGGATTGCAGCGCGATCGAGGTGCATCCCACCTTGCTGCCAAATATCCGTGGTGCCCATGCGCTGCGTGGTTCTTTGTCGGCGGGCATTTCGAATTCCGGAGTCACGGTCTTCGAAGTCAACGACGAACCCTGGTGTGGCCCGATTCTGATGCAAGAAGAAATGGCCATCGGTGATCGGGAGAACTTTCAAGAGCTCCTGCCCCGGGCCCAGGAAATCTCCAGCAATCTGCTCAGCAAGATGCTCAAGAAGATCGATCGCGCCAAGAAGCAGCCCAAGGGCAAGCCTCAGAAAGAGACCAAGACCATGGTCTCGGCACCGGAAGTTGGCGATCGTCATCGCAAAGCGCCATGGTCGCTCAAGGCGGAGAATGTCTATGACCGGCTGCGCGCGTATCACCCCGATGGTCTCAAGGCTTATATGCGTTACCGACCGGTCGAGATCCTGAGCGGGATGACGATGACATGGGTCGAAGCGCCTTATGGTTCCAGCGGCACTTACCTCGGCATGCGGCAAGGCAAACTAGCGGTTATCTGCGGCGAGTCGACGATCTTCGGCATCAGCCGATTGCGATGGCCGGGCGGGGACATTCAGATGGCTTCGGAATTCGCTTTTGCCGAAAGGCTCGAGGTCGGGGACCGTTTCGCGTGATTCTTTCGGCCGGTTAGGTTGGCGGTGATGCCAGCTCAAGCCATCCTCACGGTCGATCTCGAGGACTGGTATCACGCGAATTACGGCAGTCTGCTGTCCATAGAGTCGGCTCCGGGGGCGAGCGGGTCTCGAAGCTACGTCGTCGAGCATACTCAGACCTTGCTCGAGATTCTTGATCGCCACGACTATCGTGCGACTTTTTTTGCCCTCGGAATCGTCGCCCGCGAGCACCCCGAGCTGCTCCGAACCCTCGTCGAGCATGGGCATGAGATCGCTTGCCATGGCGACGCCCACGATCAGGTTTTCAAGCTCGGCCCGGAGGGGTTCCGCGCGGATCTTCGCCGTGCCAAGGAAGCGATCGAGCTGGCTTGTGGTCAGACTCCCAAAGGATTTCGTGCTCCCTCGTGGTCGATTTCCCCGCCGAGCTGGCAGCCAAGCGACGATGGGATGTGGCCGCTCCAAGTGCTGGTCGACGAGGGTTTTACTTACGACGCCAGCTTGTTCCCTTTCAAAACCTATCTCTACGGTGTCGCCGGGGCACCCCTTTCCCCTCATCGGGTCGATTTGCCGAGCGGAGCGTCGATCTTCGAGCTGCCCGCGGCTGTGGCCGAGCTCGGTGGACGGCGATTCCCCTTTGCTGGTGGCTTCTACCTTCGTCTCCTACCCCTCCTCGTCACTCGATTTTTGGCGCGCCGGCACTTGCGACGCGAGGGGGTGCCCTTCATGATTTATATTCATCCCCGTGAAATCTCGACCGACCAGCCGCGGCTCGATCTACCGCCCACGGAGCGCTTTATTCACTATTTCAATTTGGCGAGAAATCCGAGTAAGCTGGACCGACTGCTGAAAGAATTCTCCTGTTGTACGGTCGAAGACTTCTTGAGTCGGCGTCGCGATGTTCTGCCGCCACTCGGGAGCCCTCAACTCGCTCCGCAAAGAACCCTCGCTCAAATTCCCGCTCGGTCGCGATGACCACCATCGCCTGTGTGATCCCGGCCTATAACGAGGCCCAGTTCATCGAAGAGGTGGTCGCTGGCATTCCCGCCAGCGTCCAGCACATCATCGTGGTCAATGATGCCAGCACCGATGAGACCGAGGCGGTGGTGCGAGAGATCCGCGATCCTCGGCTGACGTTGATCAACCATTCGGACAATCGCGGCGTCGGTGGCGCTATGGCTTCCGGCTATCGGCGAGCTTTGGAGCTCGACGCCGAGATCACTGTCAAGCTCGACGGCGACGGGCAGATGAATGGTGCTGATATCCAACGATTGATAGCACCGATCAAGAGGGGTGAAGCCGACTATGCCAAGGGGGCGCGCTTTCACGATCGCAGTGTCATCCGTGAGATGCCGATCTCAAGGCTGATCGGTAATCTCGGCTTGTCGTTCCTGACCAAGGTGGCCTCCGGATATTGGAACGTCTTTGATCCGACCAATGGCTTCACCGCCATCGAACGCACCGCCTTGCAGCGACTGGATCTGGATCGACTCAGCAACGGCTTTTTCTTCGAGACCGACATGTTGATCAACCTTTACCTGATCGACGCTGTGGTCCAAGACGTCTCCATGAAAGCGAAGTATGGGGCGGAAACCAGCCATCTGCAGCCGGCAAAAGCTTTGCTGACGTTTCCCGGCCGCTTGTTCCTCGGCTGTTGCCGCCGGATCTTCTGGCGCTACTTCATTCGAGACTTCACTGCTTTTTCCGCTTTCTTGGTCGTCGGTACCGCGCTCTTCGCTTTGGGCTTTTCGTTCGGCCTGTACAAATGGGCCGTAGCGATCATTACCCAAGCGCCGACGCCGATTGGCACGGTGATGGCGGCGGTGTTGCCCATGATTTTGGGGTTTCAGCTTCTACTGCAGGCTGCGGTGCTCGATATCGCTAATATTCCTCGAAAGCCCCTCCAGGTCAGGGAGTCTGACAGTCCCTGATCGTTCCGTATGAACAGCAATCGCGGCGGTTTGGACCCGCCTCATTCGGCCGACTTCACCGCGGTTTGGAGAGTTCTGGTCACGGAGGTCTTCAATTGGCGCACGGAGGGGGAATTTGTCCGCGTGCCGTCGCTTTTCGGTCCGGCGACGCTGTCGTATCTGCCGCTCTTGAACTATACCGATCTGACGCCTGAGCAGGCATCGGCCTTAAGAGATAGCGTCTCCGAGCGGCCGCACTTGATCCGGGTGCTCACTGCCGACTCAGGTGAGCTTCAGCCGCAGGCTCCGGTGACGATGCGGCTCGACCTCGCACGGCGAAGTTCTGAGCAAGTCTTTCAGCAATCCTTGCACTCGAAGTGCCGCAACCAGGTGCGCAAGGCCAAGAAGAGTCCGATCACGACCCGTTCAGGGCATGAGCCGGGGCTGATTCGCGATTTCTATGGTCTGCTGTCCCAGACCCATCATCGCCATGGCATGCCGATGCCGCCCAGAGCTTTATTCGAGGCTTTTCCGCGGCGATTCGAGACGACCTACTATGTGGTGTACCACCAGGAGCAGCCGATCGCCGGCTTGGTCGCCCTTCGGGATCGCTCGCTGGTATGGGTCCCATGGGCGGCCTCCGAGCGGGACTTTCTCAAATTCTGCCCCAACCACCAGGCGTATTGGCGGGCGATCTG
This sequence comes from Carybdea cf. marsupialis auct. non (Linnaeus, 1758), assembly GCA_010016065.2. Classification (NCBI taxonomy): domain Eukaryota; kingdom Metazoa; phylum Cnidaria; class Cubozoa; order Carybdeida; family Carybdeidae; genus Carybdea; species Carybdea cf. marsupialis auct. non (Linnaeus, 1758). The sequence continues at coordinate 76,258 of JAAAKL020000003.1, read as the reverse complement.
TGACGCCTTGGAACAGGGGGCTCAAGTCTTCGATTTCGGCCGCTCCCCCTACCGAGGCAATACCTACCGTTTCAAAGCTCAATGGGGTGCCGAACCGGTGGCGATTTCCTTGCTAGCTCCCGGCCGAGCTGACGCGTACCAAAGATTTCGACTCGCCCAGCGCCTTTGGCGTTCCGTGCCCCGATCGCTGGTCGACGTCGTCGGCCCTCGCCTGTGCCGGTATCTGGCCGATTTCTAAAGATGGCTGCCCACCTGTCGTCGAGTCGCCCGTTTGGCTCAGCCGGAGCGACCCTTGCAGAGTGGGTCGATCGAATAAACCATCGACGTCAGGAGGCAAGACGTGGAATGCCCGATCTGTGGAACTTCAGGCTGCCATCTTCTTTATCCGCTGCCGGAAGGCCCCATTCATTCGTGCCGAGATTGCAAGACGGTGTTTCGTGGCAATCTCGTGGCCGGAGAAGCCGCGAAACAACTTTATGACGCCGACAGCTACCTGGACAGCACCTTCTTCGACGTCTTGAAGGTCGGGGCGAAGACCGACGTCGAACCCTATCTGCTGTACGGCAAGGTGCTCGATCGGCTCGAGGACGGCCAATCGGAGGGGGGGCAGGGGCGCTTGCTAGACGTCGGGTGTTCTTACGGTGCTTTTCTGGAAATGGCCAGGGATCGGGGCTGGCAAGTGCAAGGCGTTGAGCTGTCGTCGAAGAGCAGCCAGTATGCGACCGAAAAGCGGAATCTGGAGGTCTTCACGGGCACCTTGGAAGAGGCTAGTTATCCCGCGAATCATTTCTCAGCGATCACCCTCTGGGACGTCATCGAGCATCTTCATCGGCCGGTGGAGACCTTGAAGGAGGTGTGGCGAATCCTGGAGCCGGGCGGTCTCTTGGTGATGTTTACCATCAACCAGAAGAGCTTGTTTAATCGCGTGGGAGACTTGCTCTACCGCGTGAGCTTTGGGCGATTTCGACAACCGGTGATCGACCTCTATCCGCTCGTTCATAACTACTTCTTCGACCGAAAGACCTTGGCCTATGCGGCCCGGGCCGGCGGTTTTGAAGGTCCGATCGAGGTGGATTGGCAAGGCGCTAACCTCGATCGCTGGCAGACCGAACCGGTGCCTCTCCTGTCCGCGCTGGTCGCCGATGGTCTCGACTTCGCTTCTCGGTGGGTTGGCGAACGCTATCGAATGATTTTCTATGTCTCGAAATGAGCGACGGACTGCTACACTCCGTTCCCCGATTTGAATTTCAAGAGGTTTGTAATTGTCCAGAGACAGCGAAGCGGGTTCTGAACCTAGCGCCGACACCCGCTGGAAGGAGCCGCTCGGCGATCCGTTGATCGTGCTCGGCATGCATCGCAGTGGCACTTCGGCGCTCGCCGGGGCTTTATCGATGCTGGGCGTCGAGTACGGCGAACCGCTCATGGCGCCGCGCCAGGGCGAGAACATTCGCGGCTACTTCGAGCATCTCGAAGTCTACGAGTTCCACCAGCGCCTCTTGGAGGCGCTGGGCGTCTCTTGGGATGACTTGCGCTCTCCGCGTTTTGTCCTTGGCGATCCACAATTCGACGATTTTCGCGACGAGTTGGCCGGGCTGCTCCGGCGGTGCTTTGCCGGTGCTTCCCTCTGGGCGGTGAAGGATCCCAGAGCGTGCCGATTCTTGCCTTTGTGGGACGCAGCATTGGCAGAGCTAGGCTGTAAGTCCCACTACTTGATCATCTTGCGCCATCCCGACGAGGTTGCCGCGTCTCTCAAACGTCGCGATCGCTTTTCGCGCGACAAGAGTGACTTGCTGTGGGCTGATCATTACCTGGCCGCGGAGGCAGAGACTCGCGGCGCAGCTCGGGCGTTCATCAGCTACGCTGACTTGCTGCAATCACCGGCGGCCGAGCTGACTCGGGTGGCGGAGGAGCTGGAGATCGACTGGCCGGCTGGGGCGGAAGTCGCGGCCTCTGACGAGCTTCGTCGATTTCTCGCGCGAGGGCTGCGGCACCATGTCGCGACCGACACGGACCTGGCGCCGCGAGGGCGTCTGGAATCGATCGTGCCAAGCCTATGGCAGACGTTGGAGGCAGCTACGACGTCGACCTTGGACGAGACGGCCTGCGACTCCTTGCGAGATGAGCTGACCGATCTGCGGGCCAGTTTCGATCCGCTACTGGTCGAGCATTTTTCTCAGCTGGTGATTCGGGGCGAGATCAGTCGCCGAGTGAATGAGCTGGACTTGAAGCTCGCCGAGCTTGAACGCTTCTTGCGAAAAGGATTTCAGTCGACCGAGGAGCAACTCGAAGAGCAGGGTCGCTGGTTGAAGGTTCAAGATGATGCTCTCGGCGGCCAGCGGGACATGCTGTGGGCGCTCGAAGAGCAGATCGAAGAGCGCACTCGATGGTTGAAGATCCAAGACGAAATCTTGCATCGGCAGCTCGAGCGCATCGATCAGCTCGAAAACACTCCGTATTTGAAGGCGTTGGCAGCCAAAAAGCACTACCGTTGACCGCGGTCAAACCCTGAACGGCGCTTGGCAGCGCCCGCGGAGGTTCGAATGTCAGCCTTCCCCGACGGACATTTCTATTCTCCAGTACCCGATTTTGACGACTTGCGTCGCCGGGAGCGAGAAGTCTGGTTCGACGAAGCCGTCGAGCTACCGGGCGTCGACCTCAACATCGCTGGCCAGATCGATCTCCTAGAGCAGGTCGCCTGCTTTGCCGAGGACTTCGACTATCCTTCCGACCCGCCGATCCAGGAGCTCATCACCGGTTTCTATGAGCCCAACGGCAGTTTCGAACGACTCGACTCTCGAATGCTGTTCAGCCTCTTGCGCCACTTCCGGCCACGTCGTTGGATCGAGGTCGGTAGCGGTTTTTCGACCCTGCTCGCTGCTGACGTCAATCAGACCTACTTCGGTGGGGATATCGAGATGACCTGTATCGATCCCCATCCCCATCCCGCGGTGAAGACGGGCCTGGCGGGGCTTCGGCGTCTGATATCGAGTCGAGTTGAGGATATACCCCTCAAATTGTTTGCTTCCTTGGAAGCTGGCGATGTGTTGTTTATTGACTCATCGCACGTGATCAAAACAGGCAGCGACGTCTACCGGCTTTATCTCGAGATCTTGCCGCGGCTGGCCCAAGGTGTCTTGATCCACTGTCATGATGTTTTTTTGCCGTTCGAATATCCGAAAGTCTGGGTGCTCGAAGAGAAGCGAGCCTGGAGTGAGCAATATTTGGTGCATGCGCTGCTCATGCACTCCAAAGGCTTGCGGGTTCTCTTCAGCTCGACCTGCGGGCATAAGATCTTTCCGGAACGAGTCGCGGCGGTCTATGGTAAACCGCTGAAAGGTGGCAGCCTTTGGCTGGAGAAGCTGATCTAGCTAGATGCCGTCCCGAAATGCGTCTCGGCATGGAGTCTGGCTGGTTGCGGGCGGCCTGCGGAACTCGCCTGGGGGCCTGCGAATCTGGGTAAGGTTTTATTGTGCAGACGTTTGCGGGGAGTTCAACTAAAGAGTTGCTCAAACAGTCCTCGGTCGTCCTCACTCAGCCAGCCTCCCTTGAGGACCGACTTTCGCTATTTCTGGGCGGCATCTAGCTAAGGCGCGTTGAGCGACAAGAACTCGAGCTCTGTCTGTCCGATGCTCAGGGGTTTCGAGCCCCAGCGCGTGACTTTCAAACGGCCATACTTGGCCGTTTCGGGGATCTCGCCGAATAGATGGAGCCAGTCCTCTGGCCACGGAATTCTGCTTCGATGGGTGATGCTGGTCAGCGCTTCGCCGGATGCATCCAACCAGTCGACGCTCAGGTGTGTGCCAGAAACGGAGTCGGTCGACTCAAGGTAGGCTCGAGCCCTGAACATGGCCATATTGGGCGGGACTGAGAAGAGATGAGAAATCGTGCCGCGCATCGGCATTTGAATCTTCCCGTCGACCAGATGGGACGCCCTGTCCGGTCGGTTTTGATACCGGTCTTGCCAGCCCTCGCGGTCTGTAAGCAACCTTCGAGGCGGCACTTTGGGTACCAGGGCCGGAAGCAACGATCGCTGTTCAGTCGAACGGTATCTACGGTGCGCAACCTGCGGCGTGACTTCGAAGACGGCCAGTCCCCCGGAACCAGAGATCAGCCGGGGAGCCGTCCAGTACCGTTGATCGGTGTCAAAATGATAATCAAAAATAGAAAAATGACCGCGGGAGAAATCGACCACCCAGTATTTGATCGAGTGGCGTTTGAAATAGCTCTCTAGCTCCTCGGCACTCCGGATGCCGTTGATGCTATAGATCTGTTCGTCGACGGTCGCCATGCAGTGCCAAAAAGGAAATTCGAACGCATTCGCAGGGATGGTGTGGACGGCCTGGTAGTCGGTGACCAGGACTCGATCGTCGGGCTCGACGATCTCATTGAATCTTTCGATGGCTGGAAAACCCTGGAAGCTTCGAGTCTGCCAAGCCTGCTCGGAAACGGTCTTGGTGTAATTCGGCCAAGGAAAGACATCAAAAGAAGCGGTCCAGAACGGGAGATGCAAGAGGAGCCCGGTCAGAACGGTAAGGCCGGTGATCGGCGAAAGCCAGCGAGGTAACTGCCGATCCATGGACTCGAAACAACTGCCGGCAGCGACAAACAATGGGATCAACAAGAGCGGATATCCGGGCAGCCAATACCGAGCATAGGGCGTCGAGATCAAGATGCCGACAATCACCGCGGCACCCGCGACACCCAAGTCCAAACCGGATTGCCAGGCGCGCCTCCGAAGGGTCAATAAGAATGGCAGAAAAGTCAGGAACTGAAAACCGATAGATCCATCGGGACCATGGTTGATTCGCGAAGTCTGGAAGGTTGCGATCCATGGAAAGAATAAATAATCCAAGGCGCCGTCGAGTTGAAACTTACCGATATTCAAGCTGGTGGACATGCCCGCGGGCCAATATGGAGACTTGAGAAGCTCATTGAAGAATGGGAAGACCGGGTTTCCGTAGATGGCCAGCGTGTAGAGGAACCAGGGCGAGCCGACGGCGACCGACAACAAGAAGGGCGGCAAGCTCCAACGAAGCCCTTGTCGGACCCCGAAGGTTTTGAAAGCGAAGAGAAGCAATCCGAGCAGCCAGATGAAAGCGAAGATCAGAAAATTGTATTTGATCTGTACGGCGCATCCGACAAGGAAGGCTGACAGGAAAACGGCGCGGGCGGAGCGTGCCTGCAGAGCACGGGAAAGGGAGACGAAAATAGCAACGCAGAAGTAGGTCATTACGTGGTCGAACATCAACGATGTCGACAACTTGAGCAAGATCGGGCAAGCGAGGGTGGCAGCTGCGCCGACGGCTGCCAGATTCAAGCGGCCTGAGCGGCGAGCGATCTCTTCCATGACCAGGATCGCCAGAGCCACCGTGGCGAGCCACGAGAACCATTTGACGACAGAGTAGGAACCGAGCACATAGAAGGCCGCGCCAACCGCTTGCAAGGTTCGAGGCAAAAAGCGACCCACGTCGATAAATTGCGGTTCAAAGCCCTGTTGGCGGGCAAGGGCCTGGATCTCCGGGAGGTAGGACCGGATCGAATCCGATAAGGCTTCCGGACCGGTTGCCCAGACGAAAGCGATCGCCAGAGACACCCAGCCGGCTTGGAGGGCGGCGACGCCGATCGCATCGAGACGATCGAGGTGGGTCAGGAAAGATCGGCCGGTTTGGCGCCAGGCGGTTAGCCGTGCGGCGCCTGGCATCGCCAAGGCCAGTGCGATCAACGCCACCGGCCAGAAGCTCAGCAACTTGAAGAGGCTGAGAAAGAAACTCAGCGGGATCGTGAGCGCGTAGAGCAGGCAGAGTGCCATGGCCGGGGTGGCGTGATCAAGACCGACGAAGCGCTCGATCCAGCGATAGCAAGACGACGTGGCCAGCACGCACCAGACCGCGAAGAGGGTGAGCTGAAACGGTAACCAGAGCTCCTGGGAAAGGGAAAGCAGAGCGACGGTGGAGAGTGCCCAATAAACTGCCGCGGCGCGACCGAGGAGCGCCGGACGCGCCACGGAGCAAAGTAGCGTCAGGAGTAGAAATCCAACGCATTGCCACAGAAAAAAGTCATCGGCGGCGTCAAGAAATCGCTCGAGTTGGTGGGTCGATAGCTTGGGGATCATCGCGGCATAAGAGCCGGCGACGAAGAGCATCCATCCCGTACACAACGCGATCCGGAGTTGCTGCGGGCCGATAACCTTCGATGAAGTTTTGAAGCTCATTCCAGGGTCTGGCGAGTCAAAGAGTCTGGCGGACCGAATCCGTCTGAGGAGCCAAATCCATCCACATTCAGTCGAGATATCCCAAGGCCTTGAGAGAATCCAAGACGTCATCTTCGATCTCGGTCTCAGAGCCGGTGGCAGGATTCTGTTGCTGCCGCTGTCGGCTCAGCTCGATAGATGCCTGGAGCTCTTCGGCGAGTCTTTTCCCTAGCTTCTCGGCCAGCTCGGGTCGTTCGGCATAAAGATTCTTGGTCTCGCCGGGATCGTTGGCCAGATCGAAAAGCTCATGCGGCTCGAGATCCTTGAAGGTTCGCCCGGGATGGTCCTCGAGATCCGGAATCCAGATGTACTTATAACCGTCCATGCGAATCGCTTTGCGTTCCGGACCCCAGAAGGTCGCCTCGGCCAGTGCTGGCGGATCGTGCGGTCGTTCGCCGTTGCGCATCAGGGGTGCCAAGCTTTCGCCCTGGATCGGGCCGCCTTGCGCGACCCCGACCAGGTCGAGAATCGTCGGCATGACGTCGATCAAACGCACTTGATTGTCGAGCACCGGGCGCGGCGCTTCGAGTCCTGGAACATAGAAGAGCAGGGGTATTCGCAGCAGCTCGTCGTAGAGCGAGTGGGCATGATCGACGTAGGAAATCTCCGGCACCAGTTCCTGGGGCTGGGGTGGAATCACGTCGCTTTCGACATAGTGCTCGTGAAATTCTTCTCCGTGATCGCTCAAAAAGACAACGATGGTGTTGGACAGCAGGTCCAGTTCGCGCAGCTTTCTCATCAGCCGGCCGAAGAAGACGTCCGCGTGACGGATATCCCCATCGTAGAGGGCCTTGCGGTGGGTCAGGAGATCGTCGTCGGATGAGGTTTCCAGGAAATGGCGATCTTCGTAGGGGTCATGGCACTCAAAGTGGTGCAGAAAAAGGAAGAACTTCGTGTCCGAATTCTCTTCGAGCCAGGAAATGGCATCGGCAAAGGTGCGCCGGGTATCGTTTTGATGTTTCCATGAGCGCGACGGGTCCGTAGTATTGGGGTAGCTCGAGTACTCGCGATAGGCGTTAAACCCATTAGCCATGCCGAAACGTGCGCTGATCGAGCCGCCGCCGGTGAGGCCCAGGGTGTAGTAGCCGTCCTTTCGCAGCGCCTTCGCGAGGGTTGGGTCATGGGTGAGCCTGGCAGCGTCCGCGCGATTGTTCTGGTGAGCGGAGGGGTAGAGGCCGGTGAACAAGCTGTAATGGGCCGGTGTGGTCCACGGGGCGGGGGTGATCGCCTGGGTAAAGAGCACCCCCTGCTCGGCGAAACGATCGAAGTTTGGACTGGTTGCTTTAGGGTAACCATAAGCACTCATATGGTCCGGTCGCAGGGTGTCGAAGGACAGCATCAGGACGTTCCACTCGCGCGCTTGTCGACGCTGGAAAACCGTGGGTTTCAGGCAAGCCAACGTCTCACGGGGCGGTTCGCCAACCTCGTTCAGCTTCGGCGTTTCTCCTGGGTTGCCAGCTTCCTGAAGCTCATTGAAAATCACGCCGCCGCCGTCGTCGAGCGCTTGGATTTCACAAAGAATCCGTGCGGACCGGTCCGTGGCGCCGGCATCGAGCAGGCCCCCGTCGATTCGAAAAAGCGCCGGTTCATTCAATTCGAGATCGACGGTCTTCTCGAGCAACAGCCGCGGGCCGCGCCAGGTATCGAGCCAGAAACGCACCGCGAAAGGACGTGGCGAGGGTGGGTTATCGCGCAGCTGTCGCCACCATATCCGTCGGGGGACGACGAGCCCACGCAGTGCTCCGAGCTCGACGAGCGTACCGGCGTCCGCTTGCACGTCGAAGGCGGCGCGGTCTGCGGGCGAGTTGTCTGCGGTGGTGGTCAGTTCGACCACGTCGAAGGATTGGTGGGTGAAACGCTGCAGGCCGACCGGGACTCGTAGGGTCTTGGTCGGATCGGGCGGCTGCTGATCCGCACAGCTGGCCACGACGAGAGCCCAGGCGAACAGCAGCTTCAGAAGCCTGCAGCGGGTCGCACGGCCGACGTTGGCAGAGGTCTGCGCTCGGGATGACATGTTCAAAAGGTCGCGACTCAGGAGTCGACAGTGGATCCGCGCTTGACGCCCTTGAGAACGAAGCTCGCCATCGCGACCCGGGTGAGCCACGATGGGCGTCGCGTCTTGAACGTCCAGCCAAACGGGTAGAATAACGGCATCAGCTCGAAGTTCTCCAGGCCGTGGGCGGCAAAGATCTCGAACAGCTCGGCGGCCCGGAATTTCCGGGAAAAACCTTGGTCGGCCAGCACGGCACGGAGCCAGCTCTCCTGGTTGAGGGTTGAAATCACCACCCTGCCACCGGGGCGGGTCACCCGCGCCAGCTCGGCCACCGAACGCTCCGCGGAAGGTAGGAGCTGCAAAACGCCCGAGCACACGGCCGCGTCGAAGGATTCGTCTCCGAAGTCGAGCGCCTCGACCTCACTAACGCGCGCCGAACGATACCCGGCCGCGGTCGCCAGGGCACACATTTTTTCCGACAGGTCGGCGCCATGGACCCGGCGGGTCGCCACCAGCGGTTGCAGGAGCTGGCCATTGCCACAGCCGACGTCGAGTATTTCTTCGCCTTCGGGACCGCCGATCAGAGCCACCACCGCGTCCCGAGTGACCTCGAAAGTTCGACGGCTGAAATAACCATTGGCAGAGAAGTGAGCGCCCGCGGCGTCCGCCTGGGCCTCGAAGTAGCGACGCCAGTTTCCCAGCTCCTCGCGGGGTATTCGATCGGAAGTTGCCGTCTTCATTGCGTCCTCTTGATAGAATCCACTCGGGTCACTTGTCGAATCACCTCGACCGCTGCCCGTTGAGCCGGCTCGCTGCCCCGATAGGTCGGCAAGGTCACCAAGCAGCGAGCGATTTCCGACGCGTTGGCACTGGCATCACCGTAGTCGTCGAAGTCGTTCGGCCCTTTGATGATTCTCTCCTTTTGCAACCGTCGACGCACCTCTTCGGCCACCGAGGGCTCCTCAAAGAGGACCGGGAAGCGCAAGGCCGCCGCCCGCGTCAAGGCGGTCTCGTCGGTCGCGGGGACATGGAGGCCCGGGCAGCCCGCCAGCCGCTGCGCCAGTCCTCGAGCATTTTGCCGCCTGATGGCGAGGTTCGGAGCTAGCGAACGGGTGCTGCTGACGTAATGCGTCACGGGCCAGCGCAGGTCACCGTGCCGGGCCTTGGCCACCTCCGCCAGCGAAAACTGCTCCGGCGGGAACTGCTCGGGCACAGGCAGACGACGCCACACGGCGGGATGCAGGATCACGCTCTGGACCTGAGACAAGGCCAGGTTGAAAAGGCTTTCGAAGACGCGGCCCGGTGGCCGCTGTCGGCTCAGATTTTCGAGCCAGTGTTGCTCGGCGTCACCGCTAGCGGTCAGCAGTCCGCCCCATCCCAAGGGCAGGCTCTTGCCGCGGGCAAAGCTATAGGTGCGAAAAGCCGGTGGATCCCACGGCGCCTCCAGGCCGTCAATTCCATAGCTCTGGGCCAGATCCTCGACCACCGCCACACCCTTTAACATCGGTCCGATCTCTGGCGGAAGGATGGGCGCGAAGCCGAAGTAGGACACCACGATCACCGCACAGGTGGCCGAGCCGATCGCTTCCCCAAGGGCCTCTGGTCGATAGAACCAGTTGCGTGAGTCGAGCTCGCAGCGCCGGGGGATCAGACCGGCGTCGCGCACCGCAGCCGGCACGCTGGGGCAAATGAAGTCCGGCACGACTACTTCCTGGCGATCGCCGGCCTGCAACTTCTGAACCCCGCGCAGGGCGAGTTGGATAGCTTCTTGCCCCGAGGCAACGAAGAGTCCGGACGCCGGAGCCTCGCGGCCGAGGAGAGCCCGCAGGCAATCGCCGATCGCCAGCGGATAACGGACCGCGGCTACCGCTGATCCCGACATCGGTTGCGTCCGGGGATCCGCCGGCTTCAGTCCGGCGGAATCAACAGGGCGATGCCCAAAACGATGAGGGCGGTTCCGAACCACATCCGAGTCGTCATGACTTCATTCAGAAAGACAATGCTGAACCAGGTCACCAGGAAGACCGAGGTGCAGGCGATCGGATAGGCATAGCTCAGGTTCAGCTTGGTCAGGCAGATCAGCCAGCTGAGGAAGCCGACTCCGATCATGAGCACGGCGATCAGGATGCGGACGAGTCGCGGCCGGGTGAGAAAGGATCTCAACCATTCCAGACTCAGCTGGAACGGTTGCGCTTGTTGCGCCTGATCCACCAGCTCTTTGACCAGAATCTGACTGGCCGAGCTCAAGACCATGAACAACAGCAGGAAAAGATTACCGACGACGAACTTTGACATCTTCTCGGGCCTTTCGGGGACGTCGGGAGCCAACCGGCGAGGCCTGCCTCACCCCGTGCTTCATTCGGATCTCTCGACCCCCTGGAGGTAACCCAACGACTGCAGGCGTTGGAGCTCCTCGTCTGAGATCTCCGGTGCTGCTTCACCGAGCGCCGGTTCGAACGCCAAGTAGCGATCCAGAAGCTGATCCAGGCGCGTGCTGACCTCTGCGTCCTCGATCGGCGACTGCTCCGTCGGGTCGCGTTCGAGATCAAAAAGCGCGCGCTCCTGCTCGGTATGTCGAATGTGTTTCCATTCGCCGGAGCGGATCGCGATCTGTTCCGGACCGTAGGCGATCGACGAGGAGTAGAGATTTCGCGGAGGCTGCTCGGCCGCAGACGGGCCCAGGTCGCTGATCTGCAGACCTGGCCAGCGCGGCCTCGGCGAGGGGACCGCCAACCACTCGAGGAGCGAAGGCATGAGATCGATCAAGCTGGTCGGTGCTTCGAGAATCTGCCCTTGATGGTCCGGGTGCCAGATCACCGCCGGCACGTGCAGCAGCTCTTGATAGAGGCTGTGGCCATGGCCTCGACCGAAGCGTCCTTTAGGGAGCAGTCCGAGGGCCTTCTCTTCGTCGTAGTGGTCGAAGAACTCTTCGCCATGATCCGAAAAGATCGCCACAATCGTGTCGTCGGCGAGCTCTCGGTCGGCTAAGCCCTGCAGCAACTCCGCGACCGTCTGGCGCAGGTCGAGCACGGTCACGATATAAGCCTGGTAGGTCTGACAACGGATCGAAGCTGGCTTGCGGCAGACGTTGCCCGGAGCCTCGGCGAGGATTCGTGGCTTCAGGTCCGGCGGCAGCCTGGCGACTGTCTCCGCGAGCTCTTCGTCGCGCAGTCGCCGTGCGCCATGCGCCTCCATGAAGTGCAGGTAGAGCAGAAACGGCTGGGCGGTAGACGGTGGGCCCGCCGGGGCGGCCGCTCCGTCCGGCACCTGAGAGACGCGTTGACGGTCCAGCCAGTCGAACGATGCTTCCAGAATCTTTTCCCGACGCTTGACCAGTTTCACGGAGTCGAAGCCGCGGTCGAGCCCGTAGCCGGCTTTGAACCAGGGGTGGGCGACGAAAGCCGCAGTGCCATACCCCTGAGACGAAAGCACCTCCGGCAGGGACGCCACCGCCTGAGCCAGGCCGGAAGGCACTTCCTTGTCCAGATTGGCGATCTCGTCTGCGAACTGCCCGGCGCCGTGCTGATTGGGGTAGAGGCCGGTGAGCACCGAAGCGACGGAGGGAACCGTCCACGGCGACGGCGCCTGGGTATTCTTGAGCACGATCCCTTGCTGGAGCCAAGGGGCGAGCTCGTCTTCAGATCCCGCCGTCTCCGGTAACCAGAAGGTATCCGAACGGACCGTGTCGAGGCATGCGACGACCAGGTTGTAGGTCTTCGCGGGCTCCTCAGGAGGTGGCGGCGAGGAGCAGCCCAGCCCGAGCAGCGCGAGCCACAGCAGCTCGATTCGCAGGACGCGGGGAGGATGGGCGAAGAAAACGCCGGCGGTTTGGGCGAAGCGGTTCATAGTTTTGCAGGAATTCGCAAGGATCCGTCGACTGATTTCGATATCATAGCGCCTGGCTTGGCTCAGAAGGCTAAGCTCTCACGGATACAGCTCTACCGGATCGAACGTTCGAGACACCCCATGATCAAGCTTTCTCAATTTCTCATTCTGCTCGCGTTGCTTCTTAGCGTCGTGAGTTGCAGCCAGTCGGTCGAAAACTCCAGCGTCGAGGACTCCGGCGACGAGAGACCTAGCGTCGAGATCCCCGAAGTCCCCGAACATTCGGCGACGATCGCCAAGTCGCGCAGCGATCGCTGGGCCAAGAAGCACGGGCGACAGGTCCGGGAGGCGGTGCAAAAGCAAGTCGAGCTCCTCTTCCTCGGCGACTCGATCACCAATCGTTGGTCGATGGAAGGCGCGAAGGTCTGGGCGGAATTTTACGGTTATCGCAAGGCCTACAACCTAGGCAGCGGTGGCGACCGCACCGAGCACACCCTGTGGCGTATCGAACAGGGCGGGATCGAGCGCCTGCAGCCGAAGGTGCTGGTGCTCATGATCGGCACCAACAATCTGGTCGAGAAAGGCGAATCGATGCCGAATACGCCGCGGGAGATCGCGGACGGTGTGACGGCGATCGTGCGTGGGTTGAGGAGCAAGATGCCGAACACCGACATCGTCCTCCACGCGATCTTTCCCCGCGGCAAGCGGACCGCCCATCGGCTCCGGCAGCAGGTGGTCCAAACGAATCCGCTCTTGGTCGAACTGGCCGACGACCCGCGCGTGCATTTCCTCGACATCAGCGATGCCTTCGTTGACGATCAAGGCAAGATCCCCAAACAGATCATGCCAGATGCCCTGCATTTGTCGGCGCAAGGCTATCGACGGTGGGCCGAGAGCATCGAAGAGACGGTCTCGAAGCTGCTTGCCGAGTCGGGTTGACTCGGCCTTTGCTGCCTCGTCGAGCGGGCATTTGGCTAGCAGCAGGCTATAGCTTGCTGGCCCTGGGCTGTGGTGATTCGACGCCCTCTCCATCACCCACAGAAACTTCGCGGCCCACGATCGTCGCGACTTCCAGGCCGGTGGCTTTGCAGCGATCGTTGCGTCAGGTCATCGTCAGCGGAGGTCCGGGTGAGACCGAGCTCTCCTGGGTGCGGGAGGGCGCGACGGCGTTAGATCTCTCGCTCGGATTGCGTCGACCGACGGCGGCCGCGGCCGAAAGCCGGGCGACTTTCGAGCTGCTGGCAGCGGCTCCTGACGGACTCCAGGAGCTGCTGAGTGTCAGGCTCGCGTTGGTGCCGGGAGCGTTGGAAACTCCGTGGCAGGAGCATCGCATCTCCCTGGAATCGCTGGGGGAAGGCAGCACGAACTTGATCTTTCGCATGCGCTCTGAGGATCCGAGCCTGGTGGCGCTCTGGGGCAGTCCGCGACTGCACGTTCAGGACCGGAAGGCGTCGTGGCCGCCGGTGATTTTGATCTCCATTGACACCCTTGGCACTCGGCGCATGAGTCTGTATGGCTATCCGCAGGCGACGACACCGCAGCTCGAGCGGCTGGCGCAAGATGCGGTGGTTTTCGATCAGGCGATCACCCATCAGTCCTGGACCTTGACCGCCCATGCTTCGCTTTTGACGTCGCTCTATCCGGACTCCCATCGCGTCTCCCACGGCTCGGCGCTGGCGGCATCCGACCCCCTGTTGCCGGCCTTGTTGCGCGAGGTCGGCTATACCAGCTTCGGTCTGGTCAATAACCCCTACCTCGACCCTCGTTTTGGCTACGACCGGGGTTATGACATTTATGATTATGATCACGAGTTGACGGACGCGACCGGGCAGCGGGTCAAGCGCAGCATCGAGCAGAGCAACGTCATTCTGGAAGAGTGGATCGAGCGCGGCTTGCCGAAGCCCTGGTTTCTCTTCTACCACGTGATCGATCCGCATTCAGACTGGCGCGACATCTTCTATGAGTCGCCGGGGACGTTTCGCCACCGTTTCGTGTCGCCGGCGGAGGCGGAGACGTTGCCGAAGCCAGAGGGCAGCGCATCCGCATACCTGGCCGCTTTCAATCTTCAGAAAACTGAGCTGACGCTCGAGCAGGCCCAGGTGATCGCAGCAGAATACGACGCCAGTGTGGCCTATACCGACCACCATCTCGGGGAGTTCCTGGACCTTCTCCGGCGTCACGACCTGTACGACTCCGCGGTGATCGTCGTCACCAGCGACCATGGCGAAGAGTTTTTGGAGCATGGCCGCATGATGCACTCCCAAGGGTATGACGAGTGCCTGCGGGTGCCGCTCTTGATCAAGTTGCCGCAGTCCAAATACGCCGGCACCCGAGTGACGACGCAGGTGCAACAGATCGATCTCTTGCCGACGTTACTCAGTCTTCTGCGGCTCCCGGTACCGGAGGGCGCCGAGGGGCATAGCCTGCTGCCGGTGATCACCGGACAGCCGCATCCGCAGCCGTTGGCCATCGCCAAAGGGGCCAACTATTCGATGCGCCACAACGACGTTTATGTAGCCCGCAGCGAGGCTTGGAAGCTGATCTGGTGGCGAGGAACGAAGCGGGTCGAGCTCTATGATCTGAAGGCCGATCCGCTGGAGCAGAACGATCTCAGCGCCGAGCGGCCGCGTCAGCGGGAAGCCTTGCTCGATCAGCTCAAGTCCCATCAGAGCAAGCGTGATCGCGGATACAAACTGAGGGTGCCTCCCTATGAGGAGGGGCCCGCGCTCGAGATCCGGCTGACCACGGATGGCCGATGGGTGCGCGCCCTGCCCTACGATCAGAACCGTGACTTTCGGCTCCACCTGGATCGAAAAGATGACCACACGCTGGTGCTGACGTTTGCCGCGCCCGACGACAACTGGCGTCGCGCGGTGGGCCTCAATTTCGATCTGAGTCCGGAGGCGACGGAGGTGTCGCTGGAAGCCTTCGCGGGCGGGGAACCGCTGGAGCCTTCGCAGTGGGTCCTAGGAGCGAAGGGCGAGCCGGCGCCAGCACTGCCCCTGCGGCTGCAGCCCGGATCTCCAGCCGTCTTTACGACGACCGAGGCTCGGATCGAACGACAGGCGCCGAGGCCAAAAATCTATCTGTGGGAGACCCGGCCGGTGGCAAGCGCCGAAGTCAAGCATTCGCAAGGCGATCTCGAAGCGCTACGGGCGTTGGGATACTTGCCCTGACCCCAAGGGGTCTTCTTCCAATAAGAAATCGATTTCCAACGATCGAATCCTGACGATCTGAGGTTGCCGGCGGAACACTTTGAGCTTGCCATAGCGAACGGCTTTCGGCACGTCGGCAAAGAGAAGCGCTTCGACTCTTGGGTGGCCCGAGTCGAGCTCGCCGCGGACGACGTCATCGATCTCTTGACCGTTCTCGTCGAGCCACTGGACGTGATAACGAATTTGTCTTAAATGCTTCTTGGATCCCAGCCCGATCGCCAGGCGAACCTTCGAGGTTTCAGGGGCGAGGCGAAAGAAGTAGTTGACCTGTCCTCGCGGCGATATCTCGATGCCTTTGCGGTAGTTCCGAGAGGCTCTCTGCTCTTGCTTGGCGAAACGGTCTTGCCAGACATCGATCTTCGGTCCTTCGGCCGGGTCTTGCGGAGGATCCAGGCTCGGATGGATCTTCCGTTGCTCGATCCGTTGGAAGCGTGCGGGACGTGGGGATTGGCTGACGTCAAAGATGCCGACTTCAGCACTCCCCGCCACCAGCCGGTCGAGGGTCCAATAACGGCTGCCTGCGTCGAGCGAACGATTGAAGTAAATAAAGTCCGAGAACGAGAAATCAACGACCCAATAGCGAATGTTCTGACGCTCGAGGTATGCGTCGAAGGACGCGGAGTCCTCGATTCCGCGTAACTTTCGATGCCAAGACGGGAACTCGTAAGCGTCACCGTCGACGGTATGAACGGCCGGATAGGCCGTGACCAGCACTCGCTCTCCGGGCCGCAAGGCCCGATTCAAGGAATCGATACCGGGCAGGCCTGAGAAGAGCATCTCCGACCACTCGTGGGAGGTGACTTTCTGCGTGTACACCGGCCAGGGGATCCGCCAGGTGGAAGCCGCCCAAAAAGGGATCTGAACGTAAAAGACCGCCAGCAGACTCAACCCCGCGATCGGGGTGGCCCAACGAGGCAGCCGCCAGCTGGCGCGTTCGAGGCCCGCGCCGAGCGCCAGAACAAAAGGAATCAGTAATAAGGGCAACCCCGGGAGCCAGTATCGCGCGTAGGGCATCCAAACGTTGATGCAGATCACGATCGCCATCCCGGCGAGTCCGAGATCGAAACCGTTTCGCCGTCGCCCTTGGCGTCGAGCCAGGATCCACGGCAGCAAAGCCAGCAGAGCGAAGCCCAATCGACCGTCGTCCCCTTGCAGGACGCGGTGGGTGTGAAAGGTCACCGTCCACGGGAAGAGCACCGGGCTCCAGATGCCTTCGCCCAGCGCAAAGGCATCGACCTTGAAGCCTTGCAGGTCCCCGGGCCAATGGGGAGACTGAAAAACTTCATTCAGGAACGGAAAGACTGGATTTCCCAGGATGGCCCAGTTGTAGAGGTACCAAGGGCAGGCTGCCGCTGCCAAGATCAAAGCAGGAGCGAGACACCGTCGCAGACCGCGGCCCCAGCCATGGGTGCGGATCGCGTAGATCGCGACAGAAAGTCCCCAAATCAGGTCGAAGATCAGAAAGTTGTATTTGATCGCGCTGGCGGCGCCCATAAGGAGGGCGGAGAACCCGACTCCCGACCACGAATCGTCTTCCAGAGCTCGAAATAGACTGACGAAGCCCGCCACACAGAGCATCGTCATGACATGGTCGTACATCAGGGTGGTCGAAAGGTTGAGCAGCAACGGGCAGGTGATGACGGCGGCGGCGCCGATCAGGCCGAGGTTGAGGTCACCGGAGCGTCGACGGATCTCGCCCGAGATCAGTGCGGCCAGCGGCACCAGGGCGAACCAGGAGAGCCATTTCGCGACCAGCGTCGACCCGACGACATATCCCATGGCGCAGAAGGCTTGCAGCGCTCGGGGCATCAAGCGGGTGAGGTCGACGAGTTGCGGCGCCAGGCTGTGATGGCGCGCCATCGCCTGCACGTCGGGCAGGTAGGAGCGGACCGAGTCGGAAAACGACTCCGGGCCGCACGCCCAGACAAAAGCCAAGGCCAGGCACACCCAGATCGCCTCGAGAGCCGCGACGCCAAAGGGATTCAAGGCGTCCAAGGTGCGCAAGGATGCGCGCCCTGTCGGGGGTTGGCGGAGCGTCTTCCACACGCCGGGAAGTGCCGCCGCCAGAGCGATCAGCGTCACCACTTTGCCGTTCAGCAGGCCCAGCAGGCCGAGGAAGAAAGCTATCAGCAGCCCGCAGCTATAGAGTGTCGCGGCCGCCAGGCCCCAAGTCGCGGACGGCTCGCCGAGTCGCCACCGGATCATCCACTGTAACGATCGGACCGTGGCGAGGCACCAGCCGACAAAGACCACCAACTTCAGGGCGAAAGTTGGATCTCGAGCGACCGTCAGTAGGCCAAGGGTCGAGAACGCAAGCCAGGCGACCGTCAGGCGGCCGAGCGAGCCGGGTCGCCAGATCGTGGCACCGACGATGAGCGCCAAGAATCCGCCGATTTGCCAGAAGAAGAAATCTTTTCCGGCGACCGCCAGCTGGTGCAACCGTTCGGGAGGCAAACGGTGGATCATGCCACCGTACAGAACGGCGATCACAACGATCCAGCCGAGAGACAGTCCGGCAAAAAGCCTCCAGCCGGTCAGAGAAATCTTCACGGCTCGCGAGTATAATCCGTCGAGTCGTCGGCCTCAGACGAAACCATGCGTGCCTTTGCCTATGTCGCTCTTGCGCTCCTGACTCTGTTCACGGTCTCGGCCGTGATCCATCGCCTTGCGCCATACCCGACGGATGATCTGATCGGGGACAAACTGCGATTCTTCGCAGAGCATAAGGATGACTACGATCTGCTGATCATCGGGTCTAGCCGGACCATGGCCGGAGTCATCCCGAAACAGATCGAGGCCTTGGCGGCGGCTCAGGGAGTGGAGCTGCGGGCTTTTAACCTGGCGATGAACGCCATGGATTCTCACGAGGCCGATTCGTCCCTGCGCAAGGCGTTGGCCCTGAGGCCCGCCCGACTGCGCTGGGTGCTGTCCGAGCTCGACTACTGGGAAGGTGAGTTGCGCCCTAGGAAGAGATTTCATCACCGCACGTATTTGTGGCACGACGCTGTGACGACCTACTCGAGCATGCGCGCGGCCTACCTCTATGGGCGCCGGCCGGAAAAGAAATGGGAATATGCCGGTGCCCATCTTCTGCACTTCGGTGGCTATGCGACCGCGCTTGGCCGTGGGCCGGCCGCGGTGGCGGCACTGGTGAACAAGCCTGAACCTCCCAAGCGCCGGATGGTCAAACAAGTGCTCGCAGATGACGGATACCAGGAGCCTGCCTGGTGTCGAAAGAAAGACCGGCAGACCAATTTTTCAAAGCCGTGTGGTGCTTCGAACAAAGTCGACCATATGGCCTTCTACCACAAGCGAGTCAAGAGGCTAGAAGGACGCCTTCGCAAACCCGCCGGACGTAGCAATATCAATCTCAGGGCTGTCGAGTCACGCTCGGCGAATTTGCGTCGGGCCGGCATCGTGCCTATTTATTTCATCCCGCCACGCATCAGGCCGACTCCGGATCTCCAGCAGTTGCAGGAACGGGGAGTGGTCGAGCACCTTTTCGCCTTCAACAATCCTGTGGCCTATGCCGAGCTCTATTCTCCTGAGAACCGGTGCGACTGCGATCATCTCGACCAGGCGGGGGCCACGATGCTCACCGCGATGCTCGCCGAGCATTTGGTCGAGCTAGCTAGCGGTCCGACCCGGTAGCCAGGCAATCCGCTGTGCTCTTTACCCAACCGATCTTCTTGGCCTTTTTCGCGGTGGTTCTGGCGGGCACCTGGCTCGCCACCCACAACGCCTGGCGCAAAGGGTGGCTGCTGGTGGCGAGCTATGTCTTCTATGCCGGCTGGGACTGGCGCTTTCTGTCGCTGATTGTGATCTCGACGCTGGTGGATTATGCGGCGGCCCTGGTGATCCACCGATCGCAGGCGGTCGGAAAGCGTCGTGGCTGGCTGACTTTGAGCTGCATCACCAACCTCGGAATCTTGGGCTTCTTCAAGTACTACAACTTCTTCATCGACTCGATGGTGGCGTTGTTGAATCCGCTGGGGATCGAAGTCGGGGATCGAGCGCTTGAGATCGTCCTGCCGGTGGGCATTAGCTTTTTCACCTTTCAGTCGATGAGCTATACCTTCGACGTCTATCGGCGTCGGCTCGAACCGTCGGTCAATTTTTTCGACTTCGCGCTCTTCGTTTCGTTCTTCCCCCAGTTGGTGGCGGGACCGATCGTCCGGGCCGCCCATTTTCTGCCTCAGTTGAGCCGTCTCCCTCGCTTCGCCTCCGTGAGTGTTCGCGGATGCTTGACGCTTTTCTTGATCGGTTTCATCAAGAAGAGCTGCGTGGCGGACAATCTCTCGCCGTTTGTCGATCCGGTTTTCGCCAAGCCAGAGGTCTATACCGCGGCCTCGATCTGGATCGCGGTATTGCTCTACGCTGTCCAGATCTACTGTGATTTTTCGGGCTATACCGACATGGCGATCGCTTGTGCCGGGCTCTTAGGTTACGAGCTCGGCACGAACTTCAACTTTCCTTATCTTGCCCGAAGTATCACGGACTTCTGGCGTCGTTGGCACATTTCTTTGTCCAGTTGGCTGCGGGATTATCTCTACATCCCTCTAGGCGGCAACCGCGGCTCGCGACTGTTCACGTACCGCAATCTGATGTTGACCATGCTCCTGGGTGGGCTGTGGCACGGAGCCGCCTGGACGTTCGTGGTCTGGGGGGCGATTCACGGCCTGGCTTTGGTGCTGCACCGGGAGTGGCGGCGACGCGGTCCCCAGCTTTGGGGAGCTGGCTCCGCAGCCTTGACGATGATCGGCCATCTGCTGAGCACGGCGGCGACGTTCTACTTCGTTTGCCTGGCTTGGATCTTCTTCAGGGCCCAGAGCTTCGGCGATGCCGCGATCGTCGCTCGGGGTTATGTCTTGTTCGAAAGCAACGGCCGCAGGAATTTGGATGCAAATCTATGGTGGCTGCTAGTGGCTCTGGCTGTGTTGCATTTCCTATATAGCCGAGGTTGGCCGCAGCGCCTGGTGAAAGCGTTGCCGGATTGGGCATTTGCCGTCGGTTATGGGGCGGCTTGTGCGTTGGCTTTGGCTTTCGTGCCTTTGCGAGCGGAGCCTTTTATTTATTTTCAGTTCTAATGGCCGAGAGTGCGTGAGTGACTTGGCGCGCTAGACAGTTAAGGTGGGCAGCCAGTCCGTCATCACCAGTCGTCTATCGAGGGTGACGAGGTTGAGTTCGTAGACCAGGGCGGTGGCCGCCAAGAATCGATCGGCGGGATCGGCGTGAAGCCCATCTAGATTCTTGACGCGTCGGGAGACTTCGAAACTGAAGGCGGCTTCGTGGACTGGAAAATTCGTAAGGGCTTGGTCGATCCACTTCTGGTAAGGCAGATGGATCTCAATCCGTTGCTTATCGACAAGAACTCCGAGTTCCCACAAGGAGATTGGGGATAACCAGCAAGAGCCCAAAGCCTCGTCAATCGTATCTCGCAAGGGAGTGGGCAACTCCCGCGAGCCGGCGACATACCAATACCAGATGTGTGTATCGAGGAGCAGGCGGGGAGACCGCGTCATTGCAGGACTTCCCAGTCCTCCTCGGCGATCGGTGCGACGATATCGTCGAGTTGCTTGGTCGTGCCACGCATGCAGCCGAAAGCGCTCTTCTTGACCGGATCCGGCGGCGGTGGCGGCAACACTTGAGCGATTGGAGTCCCTCGTTTGGTCACCAGGATTGGCTCTCCGGTATTGCGGACACGTTCGAGGAGATTGAGGCAGGTCGCTTTAAACTGAGAAATAGCGATCGTTTCCATGCGCTTACTCTAGTATGGTCAAATAGAGTAGTCAACACAGAATCGCTCCGTGGTAATGGAGCTGGCGATCGAACGTGGCGGCGCGTGGTGAGATGAGGACTGCGATCAATCCCCGAGGTAACCCAAAGCTCTCAAAGCTTCAATATTCTCTTCCGACAACCCGACCGTCGGCCCTTTGCCCTGCATCGCGTCCCTAACCAGCTGGCAGGGCGATCCTCCGAGGACCACCCCGAGTTCCCGAAGGAGCGTGCGAGTGAAGCCTGGCTGTTCTTGATGGAGAGTGTGCAATTCCTTGGGATCTGTCTCCAGGTCGAAGAGCTGCTGCGTCTGCTCCGGAATACACATTTGAATCAACTTGTGCTGATCACGGCGTAGGCTCACCCAGCGTTTTTTGGCTCCGAGCATCGAGACGCTGGCGGTCCAATCGGGCTCCTCGGAGATCCGCGTTAGATCGCGGCCGTCCAGCTGCCCGTCGAATTCGATGCCGGCCATGCTCAAGAGCGTCGGGAAGAAGTCGAGGTTGCTGGCTAAGATCCCGGTTCGCAGCGGCGACTGCAGCTGGGGGTGATAAAGGATCAGGGGGATGTGAACGTGCTCTTCGGTCAGCCGATCGTGCTGAAAGCCGCCGTGCTCCTTGAACTCCTCACCGTGATCAGAAGTCACCACGATGATTGAGTTCTCGAGGTATCCCTGCTGTTCCAGGCCCTCGAGGAGCTGGCTGAAAAGCTGGTCGGCAAAGAAGACCTCGCCGTCGTAGAGACTGCGGATGCGCGCGATGTCTTCGGGCTCGTCGGTTTCAAACCTGCCGCCGGTCGTCTTCTGGAATTCGCCCTCATAGCTGTCGTCATAGAGATGCGACGCCATCTTGCGGTAGTCGTAGGGGGAGTGGGGCGAAATGAAGTGAATCCACGCGAAGACTTTGTCCTGGCGGTGCTCTCCTAGCCACTGCAAGGACTTCTCGAGGATGACCTTTTCGCGTGTCGCGGCGTAGTGGTACGTGTCGAAGCCGGTATCGAAATGCCGTTCGGAGGCGAGTTGGACGTTGTTGAGAAACGCCGCGGTGCGATAACCCTGGTCCGAGAAACGCTGGGCCAGGGTATCGGTGTAGACAAGAGTGACCGAAGTGGCTGGCACCACGAAGTGACCCGGAACAAGAACACCTCTCATCAAGTCTGTAAACAATCACTCACCCGAGTCGCTTTTCCGCTGAACCAGTACAGCCGGAGCAGGCAAGACGGCGGATCGTAGGCCACCAAGGAGTGGATCTTGGTGACCGCGATCGAGTCCGCCAGATTGAGCGGCGACAGGATCGCCGGTAAGCGGCGCGCCATGGTCTTGCCGGAGTCCGGCGGGCCGATGAACAGCAGGTTGTGACCGGAGGGGGCTAGCGGTACAGGTGGTCAGAAAAGGGGGAAATTCGGCGCAGACAGAGATTCGTCGCGAATCATCAGAGCGTGTCGTCTGGCACAATCAGGGCGGGAAGGAAGCACTCCCCATGCACGGTAGCGAGGTCTACAAGTCTCCCGCTCGTATCAGGCTCTGGCGCCGAAGCCTTGTCATGCTGGCTCGAGGCCGACGAAGGTGCGCGTTATCTTCGATTCCGGAGTGCCACAAGGCGATAGCCTGAGTCCGCTCTGGCATAATCAGGCCCGGAGGGACGATGCCTGACCCCCTGAAGTTCTTCATCAGCTACAACCACGCTGACAGGGCATGGGCGGAATGGATCGCCTGGCAGCTCGAGGCGGCAGGGCACGAAGCCGTAGTCCAGTCGTGGGACTTTGGCCCAGGGAAGAACTTTGTACTGGAAATGCAGCGCGCAGCGCAGGAAGCGGATCGGACGATCGCAGTGCTTTCATCAAGCTACCTAGAAGCCGAGTTTACGCAATCAGAGTGGGCCGCTGCTTTTGGGCAGGATCCTGTAGGCAAGAACGGAAAACTACTGCCGGTACGGGTTGCAGATTGTAGCCCAAAGGGGATCCTCGGTCCAATTGTCTACCTTGACTTGGCCGGGGTGCGGGATCCAAAAATGGCGCGTGAGGCGCTTCTCACGGGCGTACTGGCGGAGCGGGCTAAGCCCGATGAAGAGCCTATTTTCCCGGGGGTCAGTAGTCCTCAGTATCCTGGCGCGACTAGAACAACTGAAGAGGAACCCCACTATGAAGGACCCGAGAGTCGACTACTGGCCTCTGCCCTGAAAGCAGCGCACGATCGAAAGTTGGAACTCGAAGCCAACGACAGCGACACGACAGAGACTCTGGCAGAGATACTCCGCCTCAAACGGAGGCTCCGCGAAGGCGGCCAACTTCAGGCAGGCGACCTCCTCAGTGATAGGTTTCGACTGATCGAAGCAGTTGGCCGGGGTGGCTTCGCCACTGTTTGGAAAGCGAAAGACATAAAAAAGCAAGAGCTGTCAGCGGTCAAGGTTCTCCACGGACAGTATCGAAATGACAGGGCTCGCATGGAGCGATTCTTCCGTGGGGCGCGCAAGATGGCGCGGCTTCAGCATCCTGGGATCGTACGGGTGATAGAAGAGGAAGGCGAGGATGGCGGGCATTATTATTTTGTAATGGAGTATGTTAGAGGCGGAGACCTGCGTAGAGCTGCACTTGCTAGGCGTCTCTCCATTGGCAAGCGACTAGATATTGTGCGAGAAGTAGGAAGCGCTCTCGCATTTGCACATCGCAACGGGTTGATTCACAGGGACCTGAAGCCCGCCAATATACTTCTGACTGAGAAGGGCGAGCCTAAGTTAACAGACTTCGACCTAGTTCTCGCATCAGACTCGACCGGAGGAACCCGCACTGCCGCAATAATGGGTTCTTTTTTCTACTCCGCGCCTGAAGCGCTCCAGAATCCCAGGGGAGCTTCTGCCTCTAGCGACCAGTACTCTCTCGGTATGACTGCTCTCTTTTTGTTGCATGGCACAGATCTCCCTCTCGACGTTCTTCGAAATCCAGAGCCGATTCTCTCGGAGTTGAAGTGTTCTCACACTATCAAATCTTGCCTTGCGCGAGCTATTGCCTGGGAGGCCAAGAATCGCTACTCCTCAGTTACAGAATTCTGCAATAACCTTCGCGGAGCTGCTCAGGTGCTGGACTTCCCAGATCAAAAACCCTATCAACCAAACCCGTTCCTGGTGGACGAGCAAGTGAGCCTCGACAAGGCCGAAAAATTCCCCAGTAGAAGCTCAACAATCACCCCTGGAAAGAGCAAGATGCAAGGTCCCAAGAAGTGGCTCTTGGCGGCAGCCCTGCTGCTTTTTGTCTTGACGTTAGTGCTAGCGAACAGGACAGGATTCCTTCAGGGAAAGCTTGAATCTCTGCCCGGGCCCAGCCAAAGCATCGACATACTTGACATAGTGCCAGCTGACGTTGCTCGCGCCGAGGAAAACGCCGAGGCGGTGGTCCTCGCGCCTCGCACTCAGCGATTTGTAGTTATACTAACTATTAGTAGCACTGCGGAGTTTCCAAGCCACCATCTAGAGATAACTGGGCACGATAATGAGCTTATCTTCGCCCTAGAGCATTTAATGCCTTCGTCCTCTGGGAACTTTTCATTGGAGCTGTCGCGCAAGTCCATTCCTGAGGGGCGCTATCATCTTCTTGTCTATGGCGTAGAGAGCGATGGCCGACGTCTACTTGTCGAAGATATTCTTGTCTCCCTAGACTATGGGAGCCAATGAGATTCTTCCTATCTCAATACCTGTTGACCAAGGCTTGCAGCGATTCGAGAGGCTGCGAGCCGTCGCCTCGGTATCTAGCCCGCTCGTTTAATATCATGAATGTCTCGGCGAGCGGCGTTTGGGCAGCGGCGGCGGCGGCGGCGGCGGCGTTTGGGTGCCACCCACCTCGGCCAGCGTTTGTTTTCAACAACTTGAGAGCGGCCGGGAAGCAAGCTCGGCGCCGGTGCATCGGACACCGGTGCATCGGTAGGAACGCCAGCGACGAGGCTGTAGAATTTGAGGCTGTGGGGATCCCGAATTCTTCCATGAGTCAGTGGTTCTGATATGGCGGCAGACGACGGCGACTGGATTCTGTTTCGACTTCAGCGCTTGAACCCGAGACGGTTCGAGGAGCTGTGCTTCGCCCTGCTGAAAGCGGAAGGACATCGGGAGGTCAGGCATCTGGTCTTGTTAATGTTCACTGTAGGATCTCCTGGCCTTAGTGTTCCCTGGGGTCCGTGATCCAATGTGCGGGAATTGTTAGCGCCTTCGGTAGTTGGGTTGTTGTGCTCCCCGCTGAAGTCTCGAGTTGATGTTGCGTTAGCCCCTCTGCTTCCGCAAGTAGTGCCCCGTCTAGTGTTGCCCCATGAAAATCGGTGCCGCTGAGGTTTGCTTTGTTTAGGTTTGTTTCTCTGAAGTCTGTTTCTTTGCATATAGCGCGGTGTAGGTTGGTGTTTTTTAGGTTCACTTGCTTGAAATCGGCTTTCCTGAGATCTGCTTGTGAAAAAATTGTAGAGGTGAATGTTGCCCCGTGGAATATCGCTCCTTGGAGGGTTGCTTGTCGGAAGTCTGCTCTTTGAATTTCCGATTGTGCAAAGTTGACGCGGGAAATCTCGGCGTTACGGAATATTGTGTCGTAGAGCTTTGCTCGATAAAAGTTGGCGTCTTCGAGTTGTGTTCGTTCGAGAACAGTGCGAAAAAGTGAGGCGTCTGTGAGGTTTGCTCGGCAAAGGTTGGCATCACTCAGGTTTGAGTTGTCGAGTTTGCTTCTGGTTAAATTGGCGCGAGCCAAGTTGGCTCCCTTGAGGTTTGAGCCTTTGAGGTTGGCCCCATAAAGGTTGGCTCCTTCGAAGTTGATGCCTTCAAGGTTAGCTCCTTCGAGGTCGATATTTTTTAGATTGTTTCTTAGTGTTTCTAGTGTGTGTAGATTTGTGTCTTTCTTGTTCTGGGCCATAGCTAAGAAGGTGTTGATCATATCGCTTGGCGGAGGGGGTGGTAATGTAGAGTCGGAGCTGTCTGCGAGGCGAAAAACTAAATATTCTTTGATAGTTAAATGGGCGAAACGGTAGCCGCCATTAGATGTTCGATTGAGTAGGGATCTGCCGCCAAGATCTATCGGCTCAATGTGCTTTAGTGCCTCTTTTGAGACTCTGTCTTCTATCTCTTCGGTGCTTATCTCGTCAGCTCCGGAGACAGTCATTGAGTGTGCGAGTTCCTGACAGACTCTTACTAGATCTTGAGGTTGGATTACTATCCCTAACTCTCCTAGCTTCCTTACCTCGCGTTCAATCCACATTCGAATTAGCGATTCGTATAAGCCAAGTGTGTTGGTTTGTTCCAGTTGTGAGTCTTCGAGTAAATCTTCTATGTAGCATAGGATTAGTGGCCTGATCCTGAGGTTTTCAACCGATTCGACCATTGTCCTTGCTCTGTCGAAATTTGGTTCTCCGGGCACGTATATTTTTTCTAGATATTCGTAGACTTTTTGATCGTCGAAAGGTGAAAGGTATAGGAGTTTGCATACGAAGCCGCCAATCTCGAACTTGCCTTCGCCTATGTGAGCGCTCCTGTGGTCATCTTTGGGCTTGTGCGGGAAGAATTGTGTTCTGCATGTCACTATTATTTGGCGGAATTTCCGGGTCGATCTTAGTATGTTACAGATTCTTCTTTCCATGTCTCCTAAAGCTGATCGGTCTTCGTCTAGTGCGTCTAGGAGAAGTACTGTTGTTTCGCTGTTTTTGATATTTTCGATCTCATTGAATATATCCTTGCTTGCCTTGATCAGCTCAAATTTAATTGACTTGGGCCAGAAGCTGGCTATCTGACTCAGGTAGAGCATTACAAGTGCGGATGTCTTACCCATGCCAGCATCCGCGAGAAGGAAAAGTACGTGCCTCCCGTCTTTTCTTGGGTACGGTTTTTGAAGAAATAGGCTCAGCCAGGTGTGGAGACGGTTTAGTCGTGCCGTTGGAGACGGGGATTCTTCTTTGTCATCAGCTGGGTTGGTTTCTTGTACATTGGGCTCGACATACCTTTCAGCTAGCCAGAAAGGGTCGACGCCGGCGACTACCTGCGTAGCTTTACGGATTCCTTCTTTTCTATTCGATCTGACTCTAGCCAGTTGTGTAAGTAGCTGTTTGATCCATTTCCATCCCAGGCCTGGGCTCAGCTCAAGTGGCATCTAATTCTCCTGAAATCATCGGAAGGTATGGGACTCTTAGGCTATCATAGTACGTACTGCGGCTCTTTTTCATGCAGCATCGTCACCAGCTCCCAGATGGTCTATGAAACAGTCGCCGAAATCGAATCTCGGAATGCAGTCACCAGCCTCGTTGGCTCAGGTGCCGATTTCTGCGCGTCAGTCCCCGAGATACCCTAAAGCTCTCAACGCCTCAATATTCTCTTCCGATAACCCGACCGTCGGCCCTTTGCCTTGCATCGCGTCCCGGACGAGTTGGCAGGGCGAACCTCCGAAGACCACCCCGAGTTCTCGTAAGAGCTCGCGGGCGAGGCCTGGCTGTTCTTGATGGAGATCGTGTAGTTCCTTGGTGTCTGTCGCCAGATCGAAGAGCTGCTGTGTCTGCTCTGGGATGCACATCTGGATCAGCTTGTGCTGATCGCGACGCAAGCTGACCCAGCGCTTCTTGGCTCCCAGCATCGAGATGCTGGCGGTCCAGCTGGGTTCCTCCGAGATTTTGGTCAAATCGCGGCCGTCGAGCTGACCTTCGAATTCGATGCCGGTCATGCTGAGTAGCGTCGGAAAGAAGTCGAGGTTGCTGGCCAAGATCCCGGTCCGTAGCGACGACTGTAGCTGGGGGTGGTAAAGGATCAGAGGGATGTGGACGTGCTCTTCGGTCAAGCGATCATGCTGGAAGCCGCCGTGTTCCTTGAACTCTTCGCCGTGATCGGAGGTCACGACGATGATCGAGTTCTCGAGGTATCCCTGCTGCTCCAGCCCCTCGAGGACCTGGCTGAAAAGCCAGTCGGCAAAGAAGACTTCGCCGTCATAGAGACTTCGAATGCGCGCGATGTCTTTAGGATCGTCGGTTTCGAACCGACCGCCGGTCGTCTTCAGAAACTCGCCTTCATAACTCTCGTCATAGAGATGCGACGCCATCTTGCGGTAGTCATAGGGGGAGTGGGGCGAGATGAAGTGGATCCACGCGAAGACTCTGTCCTCACGATGTTCCTCGAGCCACTTCAAAGACTTCTCGATGATGACTTTTTCCCGCGTAGCGGCGTAGTGGTACGTGTCGAAGCCAGTGTCGAAGTGCCTTTCCGAGGCCAGCTGGACGTTGTTGAGAAACGCCGCGGTGCTATAACCCTGGTCCGAGAAACGCTGGGCCAGGGTATCCGTGTAGACGAGGTCCCAAGCGTGAAACACCCGATGGGGCAAGAGGCCAGTGAAGGCAGCCGCGAAGGACGTCGGAGTGACCGGTGACGCGGTATAAGCCTGCTCAAAGACGATGCTCTTGGCGGCGAACGCGTCAAGCTCCGGGGACGTCTCCAGGGGATAGCCATAGCTGCCCAAGACGTCGGCACGCAGAGCGTCGAAACTGATGACGATGACATTGGCGTCGACTTGGGTCGGAAGTCTCGACTGCAGCTCCTCGAGAGCCGAAAACTGCGGCTCACCTGCGGGCGCCGGCTCCCCAGTCTGACAGCCGAGCAACAGCACCATGCCCGAGAGCAGGAGCGCCAACGTGACTCGCTGGCTGGAGCGACGTCGGGACCGGGCTGCTCGCTGGCGTCTGGCCAGGGATTTACCGTTGGGAAAGCGGTCTCTAGGTTGCATCGTCAGGCTTTCGACACCAGAGTATTTCGAGCCGTCGGGGACGGCGGCGATGGTAGCATGAAGTCGGTTGAATGGCCTTCTGGCCGCCTTGGCCTCTCGTCTGCTACGCTGGGCTCAGGAAGCCCAGCCACAAACCTCGAACGACCCTTTAGCGCAGGCCTGAAGACACTCGATGTCTCGACCGTGGTATTGCACGGCGCGGCCTCAAGTCACTCGATCGAACCGCAGATGAGCGTCCCCACCGCTGAGTCGAAAGCTCAACTTTCCGTCGTTTTTAGTCAGAATGACCGTAGCCGTCAGGGGCGTGCTCTCGAACGGTTGATCGGCCTTTTCGGGTCTTTGAGATCGGCGGAGCTCCAGCTCATCATCGTCGACAATACCGCGCCCGGAGATTGGACCCACGAGATCTCTGACTCGATCGTGCAGCTCGGCGGCAGTAGCCCCTTTGCCGACCTCGCCGCCTTCGATCGTGGCGTGACTTTTCTCGAATCGGTCGATCGGCCGGTGGATTTCTTCTTGTTTATAACGGATCGATTCCTCCACAGCTCGGAGATCGAGGGCCCATGGATCGACGAAATGACGACCACGGCCTGCCTCGAGCTCGAGACCTGCATCGGCTGGATCGACGATTTTGAGGCGAAGTTTTCGCATTTGGGCCGTAGCTATTCAAAAGTTTTAAGCACCCGTTTCCTATGGATTCCGAAAAAATGGCTGCCGAGCTTCAGGCCCTTTGACGTCTTCATCGAGTCACGAGATCTGTTGAGCGCCAAGCCGGGGCTGCTTTTGTCAGACGCTGCGCCGCTGAGCCCGGAGCTGCGAGAGCATGTTCTTGCTTCGCTTGCCGCGACCGGTGACGAGCACGAGACAGACGAGCATGGGACTGTAGTTTCGCGCCAGCAGCGAGCCCTTGGCCTGCTCAAAGAGCACCTGTTCTCGGCCAGAGTGCTTGAAAAAGAGATCCCTTGTGACGACGTTCGCCTTTTGAAAGGACATTCCGCCGCGACCGTCAGAGCTCGTCCCAGCGCCTGGCCATGGAGTAGTGGAGGCAAGGCCTCCGAAGGTCCGAAGCCTCGATTCCATCTCGAAAGCTGTGAAGTCCCGGAACGTTTCCACCACGGGGAGGCGGCCCAGCTCAAGTTGACCGGCTGGGTGCTGTCAGAACCTCAAGCCCGTGCCGTCCGGATCGAGCTGTCCGATCGAGAGAGCGTCGTGCAACCTTGTGATATTCCACGGCCCGACGTTCTGGAAGCGCACGCCGACGTCTACCAAGCCCACCGAGCCGAGGCAGATGAGCTTTGTGGTTTCAAAGTCGAGTCGGATCTCGGCTTTCTCAGGCCTGGCCACTACCAGGTGAGATGGGTCGTGCCCGGGACCTCCCTCTCCGAGGACATTGGCCGCTTCGAGGTCTTGCGTTCGCAGAAGCCCTTAACGACGGTGACCCCTGAAGTTCATCTGGAATATCTGGACTTCAGATCTCACAGCCTCGAGCCGCCGGAATACATCGTCGGCATCGCGGGGTGGGTGCGCAACCATTTCGTGGTCGAGAAGTTAGTGCTGCGGATTGGAGAGGAGACGGCGGCGTTAGCTCTGGATGAGCTTCGGCAGGACGTGGCGGAGCATCTCGGGGAAACCTTGGTCAAGAAGCAAGGATTTCATGGGGACTTTTTCTTCAAGCTAGCGCCCGGCGAATATCAAGCTCAGATTCATGTCTCATGGCAAGGCCAGCGAGAGATCCTGTGGCAAGACACCGTCACCCTCGAGGCTCCGGCCGGCCCTGACGTGGTGGTCAACTGCGAGCAACTTTCCGATCTGGTCGAAGGTCGGGTGAGCGCTTTCTGGTCTTCGATCAACCTCGAAGGAACCCTCAGCTCGCGACATGTAGAGTTCAGTGCGGCACCTCTCAGCGTGGCACTGTGGGTCGATAGTGTTGAGGTCGATCGACAGGAGGTCAAATCCGGCGAGCTATTTGATCTCCGGCATACGCCTGACGGGCCGGGGTGTTACCCCCTGCGGCTGACTGTGCGAGCTGACGAGCGCGAGCTCTATGACTCCGGGCCACGGTTGGCCACTTTCGAAGATTTCCAAATGCCGGAAGAGGCCGTTGCAGCCCTGACCCGATTCATCGAGCGATTCGAGCTCGAGCCGATGCTCGAAGACGCGGAGCCGGAAGATCTGGCTCGCGCGGCGCTCGGTAGCGATCGGCAGCTCAAAGGCGATTACCTCGAGATGCTCGGGGAGATCGGCAAGGCTCTGGAGTCGACCGGGCGATTCGGTGACGAAGAGGCCGTGGAGTTGAGCCCGGTTTGGGACACCGGGGTCGTGGAAAGCATCAGCTTCAGACGGCGGGCGCCACTGAAAGTGCTCTTTGTATCTTGGGAGGTTCCTTACCCGCGTCATGGGGGCGGCGTGTGGCTGACAAAACTCCTCGAGTCTCTGCAGGATCGGCACGAGATCACGCTGGTTCATAGCTACGGTGTCGATGAAGAGGACTGGCTGGAGGAGGTTCGCGGCTACGCCCCGAGGGTGATCAGCATTCCAAGGTTAGCGAAAGCGAAGACGCAGCCCGCGGATAGCCGGATGCTCCGGCATATTTATGAGGATTATTTGCCGACCCTGCACTCGGCCATCGAAATGGAGGTCGAGACGGGCAATTACGACATTGTCAATTACGATTACTCTAAATTATATCCTCACGCGACCTCTCTCGATATTCCGCAGATCATGATTGTTCATGAAGAGCGGTTCTCAACGAGTTTCGCCCGGTGGTCTCAGGAGGAAGCGTCACGGCCGGGCGGGAAAAGCCAAATGGATAGTTTGCTGCGAGAGTTCTATTTCAGCGCCCTCAAGATGCCGCGCAAGTTCAGTCATCTCGCGGCCCTAACGGAAGAGGATGCCTACATGCTGAAAGCATTTCAGAGCACCTCCGAGGTCTATGTCAACCACATCGGAGTCGACGTCGATCGACTCGGCCGGCCGGCGGAGATGGCGGAATCCGACTCGCCGACGTTGGTTTTTCTCGGCAACTATCGACATCCCCCAAATGTCGCGGCGGCTAAATTTTTCGCCGAGAACGTGATGCCCGAGGTTCGCAAGCGCAACCGCCAAGCGCGCTTTTTGATCATCGGATCGCATGCCCCGAAGGAGCTCAAGGCGTGCGAGAACGAGGGCGTCTCGGTGACCGGATTCGTCGACGACTTTCGCCCGTACCTGTGGCAGGCAGCGGCCTTTGTCGCGCCGATCTTTCTGGGCGCCGGCATGCGGGTCAAGATTCTGGAAGCGATGGCCTGCGGCGTGCCGATCATCGGGACCCAGCGCAGCATGCATGGCATCGAGGCGGTCGATGGCCAGCAATACCTGCGCGCGGAGACCGCGTCTCAATTCGTCGAACAGGCGTGCCGCTGTCTCGAATCCCGAACCGAGGCTTCAGAGATCGGCCGGCAAGGAGCGGCGCTGATCGCGGAGAAACATAGTTATGAGATGAGCGCTCGGGAGCGGGAAATGATTTGGTATCGAGTGATCGAAAATTGGAAATAGGTCCGTCGGTCGAGGCTCGAAAAGACGTGGCTCAAGCTCGGTGTGATGACCAACGTTAAGGCACTGCCATGGCGATTGCTCGCCGTGGCGGGCTCGGGTTGGTGTGTCTTTGTCGCCATCCGATACGCCCTTTTGATCGGTGAGTTGCCGGCTGGGCAGAATCGTCGGCTCTTTTCGAGTCTGCAAGAGTTTTTCTTCGGGCAGGCCGCTGGCTACCTCGCCCTTTGCTTGCTGGTACCGATCTTCGCCCGAGCCGACCGACTCGGCCGTCTGGCGGGGGTATATCTGGCGGGCTCGACGGTCGCTCTTTGGGCGTTCTCTCGGGAGCTCTGGCTGCCTCTAACGTTTGGTCTGTTTGTGTTCTGGGTCATCGCGACCGCCAGCTCGCTACGGCTGATGGTCAGCCGCTTCCTTGGGCGAGATCATGCCACCTGGGGTTTGGCCATCCCCCTCATGTTCAGCTTGGCGATCCCGATCTCGTTCGTCCTCGGCTGGCTCAAGGTGATGAACGTCGGGGTGGTCAGCACGGTGGCCGTGGCGGTCGCTTTGCCAGGTGCGGTCGACCTGTGGCGAGGCCGACGGCACGGCGCGCCTTCGATCGGTCGATGGCTGGAGGGGCTGAGCCCGCTCGGGGCGGTGGCGCTGGGCGCGATCTGGATTTCATTAGCCATCGCTTGGGTTTGGTCGAACGCGCCAGAAAGCGCTCCGGATTCCATGCGCTGGCACCTGCCGCATATCCAGCATATGGTGCGCAGCCAGGGTTTTGAGCCGCTTCACGTCTATTACACCTACCTCATGCCGAACGCCGTTCAGGCGTTCTTCGCTTCCGGCTTTGTGGTCGGCTCGGTCCAGGTGGCGAAATGGCTTTCGTGGCTCTCGATGTTGGGCTTGGCGTTGCTGGTGCTGGAGGAAGTGACTCGACGTTCTGGAAATCAGAATCTGGGCCTTCTGGGGGGGGCCGCCACGTTAGCCCACCCGATGCTCCTCTCGCTTTCGGCGACTTTATATATCGACCACGTGATCGCTTTGATGTGCGTGTCGGCTTTTGTGGTGCTCTTTCGTGGCCTGCACGCGGGCTCGCACGGAGTCGTCGTGTTGTCCGCCCTGATGATGGGTTGCGCAGCCCAAACCAAACATAACGTTTTGATCTTCTGCGTGCTTTGGGGCGTGTTTCTGACGATAGCGGCGGTGCGCCGGTATCGGCTTTGGCCAGGGATCCGGTGGTCGTTGGTTCCTGTCGTTTGTTTTCTGGCCGCCGCTTGTCCGTGGTATTTCTATGCGTTCGCGACCACCGGCAATCCGGTCTATCCCTGGTTCAATGAGTGGTTTCATTCGCCGCTGTGGCCCGAGGGCGAATCGGCAGACTTTATCCGCGCCAAGTTCGACCTGGAGGGAGGGACTCTTGGCTGGTTGAAGTTTCCCTGGGTGATGACTTATCGCTCTTCGGAGATCGCTCACGCCCTGGATGGGGGGTTGGGGTTTCAGCTGCTCGCGTGGTTACCCTTCGCTGGGGTGTTTCTGGCCCGCCGGGCCTGGGCTCATCTCGATCTCGGACTCGGGGGCCTCGCCATGTTTCTCAGCGTTGGCCTGTACTCTCCTTATGCCAGGTACTGGTTGTCCGCCTATCCGTTGATGGTGATGGCGCTCGTTTTAGCGCTCGGTCTTTGCTTCGACCGGATCCACTGGCGACCGCCGAAAGGGGTGGTGGCGCTGACGTCCGCGGGCGTCTTTGTCGGGCTGTTGTTGTCGATTCCTTTCTGGCGCACCGGAAGCCTCGGTTTCCCTTGGGATTTCTATACGAAGCAAATCTCCCAGGAAGAATGGTTTCTACGCCATACTCGTGGCTATCCGGCGATTGCCGAGTTGAATCGGAAGGTGCAACCCTCGGACCGAATTTTGGCCACCCCTAGGGTCGCCACCTATACGATCGATGCTACCGCACAAGTATTTCCCTTTTGGCACACGTCGATCAACGGCATTCAGGACGCCACGTCCTTTGAATCCTTTCTGCGATCCAACAAGATCCTTTATTGGATCGTCGATTTTGGCAATGCAGAGGTCGCCTTTTTCGACAAGTTAGTGGATGCGAAAACTCGCTATTGGACGGATTCTCGGCTGGTCGCGGCGGAGTCCACGTTTGCGGTCTTTGACGTTTCGCAGGCGGGCAGTGCCGGAGCGTTTACCGTGATCGAGCGGCGTGGCGTCCCTTCGCAGGTTCATCCTAAGTCTGGCTGGCGGGATCTCAAACCGAAGGAAGCCGCCGCGGCCTTGCAGTCGAGCTCGGATTCGATCGGCATCCCGCCCGGAGGGGCGACGGATCACCGCTTTGAGCTTCCGGCGGACGCCGACTTTTTCAGAACACGGATCGAGCTTCAATCGGAGGGGCTTCTGACCGGAATTGTGCTGACCGTCGATTGGCTGGACGAAGCGCATCAATCGGTCGGGCAGATCTTCAGCCGGCTTCGCCTGCGAAGCCATCGCCAGCATGTCGAGCTTTTTGGGGAAATACCATCTGGGGCCGTCCGGGGCCGGCTGAGGATCATCCACGATAAATCGAAGCTGGTACGACTGCGAGAGACAAGATTGACCTTCCTGGCACGGCGTGCGTATTGAAGCCGTGATTCGTTCAACTTATACTGTCATGCCATGAAACGCTTCGATCCACGCCGAGCGGCAGCAGCTCCGGCTCTGGCGGTCCGCGAGCCTGTCCGCGAGGCGGCCCTCGATCCGGCCGATGAGCCGGCCACAGATCTTCGGCCAGCCGTGGTTCAGGAGTCGACTCCCCAGTTTGTGCCCCTGCTCAAGACTTTTCAAGAACGGGAGCGGGAACCGGAGTCTCTCGAGCCTGAGAGTGCGCCGCGCACCGTCGAGAAGACAGCAGAAAAGGCAACCACGGCCCTGCAAGAAGATGTCTTGGAAAAGTTGCAGAGCCGAGAACGTGAGCTCGCTGAGGCTCAGGAAGAGCTCGAGCGGCTGCGCCACACGGAGCGTCAGGCCCGCCAACAGGAAGCAGAGCTCAAGAAGTTGCGCGAGCAGGAGATTCCGACTCTCGACGCCGAGCTGAAGAAGCTTCGAGGACGGGAGCAAGAGATCCTCCGGCTGGAGCAAGAGCAGTCCAGGTTGCAAGAGCAAGAGATCCCTGCCCTGCAAAACGAACTGGAAGGGTTATGGGGCCAGCAGCGACAGATCCCCCGGCTGCGCAGCGAGCTGGAGCGCTTGCGAGCGCGGGAGCGCGAGATTCCAGGACTACATGCGGAGTTGGAACATCTGCGAGTGCGGGAGCGCGAGATTCCTGCGCTGCAGGCGGAGCTGGAGCGTTGGCAAGCGCGGGAGCACGAAGTTCCTGAACTGCAAGCAGAGCTGGAGCATCGGCAAGCACAGGAGCGCGAGGTTCAAGCGGAGCTGGAGCGTCTGCAGGCTCGCGAGCGCGAGATTCCTGCGCTGCAGGCGGAGCTGGAGCGTTTGCGAGCCCAGGAGCAGCAAGTTCCGCCCCTCGTTGCCCAGCTGGAGCAGGTGCGAGGTCAGGAGGTTCCTGCGCTCCGAGGCGAATTGGAGCGATTGCTCGGCGAGGTCATCCCCGGGCTTCAGAGTGAGTTGGGCGGTTTACGGGAGCGTGAGCAAAAAATTCCTGAGCTTCGTCGTCAGCTCGAGGATCTGCAAGCTCAGGAACGGCAAGGTTTAGACGTCCAAGAGCAGCTGCAATTCTTGCGGGATCGAGAAATTCCCCGGCTCCGTCAGCGACTTGAGCGGGCGCAGGCACGGGAACGCGGGATTCCGAAGCTGCATCACGAGCTGGAGCGCTTGCGGCAGCGTGAGCGCGAGATTCCGCGGTTGCTTCATGAGATCGAAGCATTGAAGCTTCGACTGCAAGCTGCCGGCGAGCTGGAAAGCGAGTTACGTCGGCTGCGGGAGAGCGAACGCAAAACGATCGAGCTGCGGGATGAGCTCGAGCATCTGCACGGCCGGGAGCTCCTCGCTCTCGAAGCCGAGCTGCGGCGGCTGCAAGGCCATGAGCAGCGGGTTCTGGAGCTCGAGTCGGAGCTCGAGCGGCTGCGTGATCCGGTGGACCCGAGCTCTGAGCTGCAGGAAGCGCTGGAGCGCTTGCAGCAGGTTCCGGCGCTGGAAACGGAGTTGCGGCAGCTGCGGGCCCAGCAACAGGACAGGCCTCGGCTTCGTCACCAGCTGTTGGAGGCTCAGGACGCGCTGGCGCGTCGGAGTCAAGAGCTCGAGCAGCTCCAGCAGCACGCATCGCAAGTTCCGCAGTTTCAGGAAGCCCTGGAGAGAGTGAATTTAGAGCTCCACTTGGCGCGGGAGAAAGCGGAGGAGAGCGCCGCCACCCGACACCTACAGGAGGAGCAGATTGGTGCGCTTCAGCAGCGGTTGGAGATTCTGCAAGACGAGCTGCTGACGGCGAAGGACCAGGAAGCGCGGTTGCCAGAGCTGGAGCAGCAGATCGCCACCCTGCAGGAACAGGCGCATGAGCTGCCGAAGCTCAGGGCCGGGCTACACCACAAGCAGCGCGAGGTCTCCGACCTCAGCCGCCGGCTTTCCGTGGCCGCGGACATTCAACAACAACTCGCTTTGGCACGGTCGGCTCAGGTGGCCGCGGAGCAGTCACTGCACACGCTGATGTCCTCGGCGTCGTGGAAGATCACGGCACCCCTACGCCGGGTCCTGGGCCTGATGCGCGGCAACTCCGGCCGCGTCGATCCCCCCGCCAAGCGATCCCTTTAAGGCTCTGCAGGACGCCGGTCTGCCGGCGCCCTGACGGCATCGAGCAGTATGCATCTGACTCCCGTGGGCGATCGAGCCCGGTTGACAGTCATCTTCCTGCAGTACGACCGGAAGAAATATCGGTTCGCGTTCGAACGGCTGGTCAGCCTGTTCGCGGGCATCGAGTCGATGGATCTCTCGATCGTTGTCGTCGACAATGCGAATCCAGGATTCTGGCAGCATTCTATCTCCGATCGGATCGTGCAGATCGGTGGCGACAACTCGGCTTGGGAATTCTCTGGTTTTGACCGAGGGATCGAATTCGTCGAGCAAGGGAATGATTCCCCGGACGTCTATGCTTTTGTGACCGACGCATTTCTGGCCTACGGTGAAGATTATCTCGACCTGATCGAAGATGAGACCCTTAGGTATTGCCTCGAGTTGGGTTCGTGTGTCGGCTGGGTCGATAGCTTTGGGCGGGAGCTGAGCGCTTTCGGTTTGAAATACCGAGAATGGATGCGGACAAGCTTCTTTCTGGTACCCGCTCGAGTTCTGCCCAAGATCAGGCCTCTGGCAACGCCTTTAGATCCGGGAAAAATCTTTGGACCGACGCCCGAGGCGCCTTTTCGCGAATCCGAGTTGAATGGCAACCTGCGGCAGGCGCTCTTGGCATGGTTAACCCAAGAGCAGACCGAAGTCGAGCTCGAGGAGGTCTGGCACTCCCAAATGGAGCTGAGTGAACGATCCTTCGCTTTCTTCAAGGCGAAGGCGTTGGCGATTCTGAGGGAGCACTTGCTGTCTGCCAGGCTGCAAGCGCTCGCCGTCCCGTGTTACGACTTCCGGCTGATTCAAAAACTCGTCGATTCGAACGTCAAGCCGTCGAGCCTCTCGGAGATCGAACGTCGAGACTGGCAGTGGCTCGCCGGTCGAGATGCGTTGATCAAGAAGTCTCCTCGCTACTACTTGGAGGACTACACGGCACCCCGCACCACCGTGCACGGCCGACCCTCGGAACTCCGGTTGGTGGGCTGGGTGGTCGCTGATCCTCCGGTCCGTCAGGTCGTCGTCAAGCTTTCAGGAGGTCATACTCTGACTGGATTCTGCGAAGTTCCACGACCGGACGCGATCGCGAACTTTCCCGAGTTCACCGACGAGCTCTGCGGATTTGAGTTGACGGCGACGTTAGGTTTCCTGCCTCCGGGGACTTACGAGGTCGAATGGGCCGCGGTTGGAGCGGAGCTCTCGGAAAAGCTCGGCACTCTCGACGTGCTGCCCGAAGTGATCTTCAACGAACGGACCTGTTTCTTGACGGAATCCGCATTCCCCGGTCGAAAGTTTCCGGTGCAGGTCCAAGGGTTGCTGGAAAGTAGCACTCAGCTGCGCCAGAGCCGTGCCTTGTGGGATGGAAAAGCGACCGATTTGAGGGTGGAACCTCGCGAGCTTCGGCGCAAGTCCAATGGCCTGCATCGATATGAGATCGAAGTCCACGGCGAGCTCAGCATCGATGGCGCCAAGCTTCAGCACCGATTGGAGTTGGAATTCACGGTGCAGGATGGCACGCTTTATACCTGGCAACGCGCCCAGCCGATTCAGGTGGAGGAAACGCGTCCTCATGCCTTGTCGGTTCAACAGATCGGCAAGTTCGACTCCGAGTCGAGATCGGTACCCGTCTTGATTCGAGGAGGCGTCCACACCCTACCTTCGGACGATCGCCTGGTGCTTCTGTGTGAGGGCGAGTCGGTCTACGAGAGGGAACTGGCGGCGGTGGCGACGATCCGGGACTCCGTCGCCTGGTTTGAGATCCAGCGAGAGATGGCCGGAATTCCGGCCGGGACCCGGGAGCTGAGCCTGGGTCTGAAGTCGAAACATGGACCGCCGGAGGTCTTCGCCTGCTGGCAAGAGCGAGTCAAGCTCAAGGCGCCGATCATTCACGTCGAGCCTTTGAGAATCCAACCTGCCGGCGATCAGGAGTCGGCCTTTTTTCTCGCGGTTCGTGGCTGGGTCGAGCACCAGGATCTGGTCGATCGGCTGCTCCTCAAAGTCGATGATGAGCTCGTTGCCCCTCTGGGGATCCGGAGCTTCCGACCGGATGTTAAAGAGGATGTCGGAGAGACCCTGATTCAAAGGCAGGGTTTCGATGCGGAGGTCCTGTTAGAGATCCCCCCGGGCGAGCACTTCATCGAGCTCGTGGCGGAGCAAGCGGGCGGCGCCGCGGAGGTTTGGAGCAACTCTCTGAACCTGGGAAAAAAGACCTCAAAAGGGTTTCGCATCCAGTCCGCGGATCTCAATACGCTCGAATCCTCCGAGGAGAGTTGCTGGTGGTCACAGGTCGTGATCGCGGGCAACGCCATCACCGAGATGAAAAACGTCATGGTGACGCTCCATGTCGAGGATCGAATCGTCGATCGTCAGGAGGTCGAAAGTTCCGGGGCCTTCTTGGTGCAACATGCGCCGAAACAAACCGGCACCTATTCAGTCCGTGTGGTTTTTCAATCGGAAGAAACGACGCTCTACGATTCTGGCACGGTCCCGGTCACCTTTGTGGACTTAGAGCTCCCTCGGGTCGTGCCCGAGATTCTGGATCTCTTTGTCAAAAAGTTCGGCCTACTCAAGGTCCTGGATTTAGGTGAAGTCCAAGCCTTGGCGCGAGCTTTAGCGCGGCGGGAGTTGGAATGCCTGCCCGAGTTCATCGAAATGGTTCGAGAAATCGGTGCTCGCCTGGCGAACGAGAGAACCGATGACGAAGTCGGCCTCGATCTTGACCTTGACCTTGATTCTGATTCGGATTCCGAGGATGCCCCGCCTCTCAAAGTTCTTTTGGCAAGTTGGGAAGTTCCGTGTACCCGACATGGAGGGGGCGTCTGGATCTTTAATTTGATCAAAGCCCTGCATCGTCGGCATGAGCTGACTTTAATTCATGGATATGGGCATGGCGAAGAAGGCTGGGAAAAAGAAGTTCGTCCCTACGTGTCTAAAATCATCAGCGTTCCCCGCGTCCATCAACCCGCTCTCTATCGAGGGGATGCCAAGATTCCAGCCGCTTATTTCAATGACTATACGCCCGACCTTCGTGCGGCGATCGAAGCGGAAGCATTTGCCGGCGACTACGATCTGATCGACTATGAATATGCCCAAATGCTGCCGCATATGTCGCGAGTCGACGTTCCGCGCGTCATGAGCGTGCTTGAAGAAGGCTTTTTGGCCGAGCTCGGCCGGTTGGCGAAGGCTGGTGCCTCCAAGTCGGAGTCGATCGATCGATTGCGGGACCTGCTGAGATTGTTCTATTTTTCCGTCTCCGCTCTTCCCCGAGCCTGTGGTGACGTCATTGCAATTACGGACGAAGATGCCGAAGTACCCATGTCTTTTCGAGACGATGCCCGTATTTATGTGAATACCATCGGCGTGGAGACGAATTTCGAACCCTCGGGGGAGCTTCCGCCAGGCTTTCCGTCGGGTCGCCCGACGGCCATTTTTCTCGGCAACTATCGTCACGCGCCCAATGCCGATGCCGCCCTCTTTTTCATCGAGGAAGTACTGCCGAAGCTCCAAAAGAAAATACCTGAGTTTGAATTCTTTGCCATCGGTTCACATCCGACTCCGGAGCTTCAGGAGCTTGGAGCCCGAGATGGGGTGTCGGTCACCGGCTTTGTGGAGGATTGTCGCGCTTATCTCTGGGCCGGAACCGTCTTTGTCGCGCCGATCTTTATCGGGGCGGGGATGCGCGTCAAAATTTTAGAAGCGATGGCTTGTGGTATTCCGGTGGTCGGCACGAAGCTGAGCATGCACGGTCTTGGAGCCGTCGACGGCGAGCACTACTTTCACGCCGAGAGCGCCAAGGAATTCGTTGACGTGGTGACGCGCTGTGTGGAGAATCCGGAAGTCGCCCGCGCGGTCGGAAGAGGAGGGCGGGAGCTGGTCGTCGAACGGCACAGCCAAGAACAAAGCGCGCTTCGCCGAGAAGCGATCTGGAGATCCGCGATCGCGCACGGGCGTCGAAGTGAGCCGCCGGCCCAGGGACAGCGGCTGACGCTGGTGCGGGGCGTTCATGAGCAGCCTTAGGGAGCCCTCACCCCCTAGTCCTCTCTCCCACCCTCCCGGCCGCCCTCCCAGGAGAGGGGGGACCAGAGCTTGGGTCAGATCGGCATCGGCAGCAGGAGGCGCTCGAGGTGAACCGCTCGACCGGATTCGACGTCGACGTCGACGATCGCCGCTGCCAGGCGAACGTCGCGCTTCGCGACCTCGAGTGAGACGTTGCGTTGGAGCGCAAACCGTTCCAGCACCTTGGGCGCTTTGAAACCGATGACGCCTTCGTAACCGCCGGTCATGCCGACGTCGGTGATGAAGGCGGTACCGCCGGGCAGGATCCGCTCGTCCGCGGTCGGCACGTGGGTGTGAGTGCCGAAGACCGCGCTGGCGCGGCCGTCGAGGTAAATGCCGATCGCCTGCTTTTCGCTCGTCGCTTCGCCGTGAAAATCGACCAGGATGACTTTGACGTCGGAGGGCAACTCGGCGAGTAAGCGGTCCGCCACCTTGAAGGGCGAGTCCAGGTACTTCATGAAGACCTGGCCCTCCAGATTGAGGGTCGCCACCCGTACGCCACCGGCGGTTTCGCCGATAAAGACGCCGGAGCCGGGGTTGCCGTCGGGATAGTTGGCCGGGCGCAGCAGTCGCTCGTCGGTGCTGAGGAGCGGCAACCCTTCCTTCTTGTCCCAGATGTGATTGCCGCTGGTGTAGCAGTCGATCTCGAGCGCATCCAGCTCCTGAATGAGGGGGGGAGTGACGCCGAATCCACCGGCGGCGTTCTCGACGTTGACCACGACAAAGTCGAGCTGTCGCTCGACCTTGAGCTTGGGTAGCAGACGCTGAAGCGCCCGACGACCGGGCTTGCCGATGACGTCGCCGACAAAAAGGAGGCGCACCGTCGCCGGTGCCTCCGAGGCTTTCGCCGCCGCCGAGCTCATCGCGCGTACTCGATCGAGCGCGTCTCGCGGATCACCGTGACCTTGATCTCACCCGGATAGGTCAGCTCGCTCTCGACCTTCTTGGCGATATTCTTCGACAGCCAGATCGCATCCTCATCGTTGATCTTCTTCGAGTCGACGATCACCCGCACCTCACGACCCGCCTGAATGGCAAAGCTCTTCTGCACGCCCTTGAAGCTGGTGGCCATCTCCTCAAGTTTCTCTAGCCGTTTGATGTAGCTCTCGAGGATCTCGCGACGGGCTCCGGGACGGGCGGCAGACAGGGCATCGGACGCGGTGACCAGCACCGCTTCGACGGTCTCAGGATCGTAGTCGCCGTGATGGCAGGCCATGGCGTGAACGACTTTCTCGTCCTCGCCGTACTTGCGCAGCAGGTCGATGCCGAGCTCCAGGTGGCTGCCTTCCATCTCGCGGTCGACAGCCTTGCCGATGTCGTGCAGCAGGCCGGCGCGCTTGGCGATGTGGGTGTCGACCTTGAGCTCGGCGGCCATGGTAGAGGCCAGGTAAGCGACCTCTTTTGAGTGCTTGAGCACGTTCTGACCATAGGAGGTACGGAAGCGCAGCTTGCCGAGGAGCTTGACCAGGTCGGGATGCAGATCCGGGATGTTGAGCTCGAGCAGTGCCGATTCTCCCTCCTGCTGGATCTGTTGCTCGAACTCCGCTTTGGTTTTCTCGACCACCTCTTCGATGCGAGCCGGATGGATTCGGCCATCGGAGATCAGGCGCTCGAGCGCCATACGGGCGATCTCACGCCGGAACGGATCAAATCCGGAGAGGATCACCGCCTCCGGCGTATCGTCGACGATCAGATCGACGCCGGTCGCCATTTCGAGTGCCCGAATGTTGCGCCCTTCGCGGCCGATGATTCGGCCTTTCATCTCATCGTTGGGCAGCAGCACCACCGACACCGTGGTTTCGGCGACGAAGTCAGAGGCGTTGCGCTGGATGGCGTTGGCGATGATGCGTTGGGAGTGACGGGTCGCCTGCTCCCGGGCCTCATCTTCGATGCGCTTGACCAGATGCGCGGCGTCGTTGCGCGCTTCGGTCTCCATGACGCGGACCAGCTCATCTTTAGCCTGCTGGGCGGTCAGACCGGCGAGTTGCTCCAACTTCTGGCGCTCCTCATCCAGCAGTTTTTCGGCCTCTTCTTCCCGTGTGGTGACGGTCTTTTCCCGAGCCGTCAGCTGACGCTCGAGCACGCTGGCCTCGGTCTCGCGACGGGTCAGGTCGTCGTGTCGTTTGTCGAGATTGTCCTCTTTCTGAGCCAGACGTCGCTCAAAGGTCTCAAGCTCGCCGCGTCGTTTGCGCGACACCTTCTCGAACTCGTTCCTGGCCTGAAGAAGCTTCTCCTTGGCCTGCAGCTCCGCCTCGCGCAAACGATCGGCTCGTTCGCGTTCCGCGTCCTCGGCGATCTTGGCGGCGCGTGCCTCAGCCTCAGCCACCTGGCGGGCCGCCTTGCGGCTGACCAGCACCTGGTAGATCTGAAAACCAATGACGACGACAAACAGGCCGATCGCCAGCCAAAGGATTGGATTGTTCAATTCGTATACCCCCTAAGCGGAGCTTGAGGGAAGGGAGTTGATGAGAAAGCTCGCCCGCGGGGAGAAAAGCTGCATCCCCCGTGAAGCCGTGTGGACTCTGAGTGGTTAGAACCGTGTTCCAACCAAGTGGGTGTCCGCGCCGCGAGCCGTCAGCGTCCTCGTTCAAGCGAGGCTGGCACAGGCTGCGCGTATCTAGACTCCCTAAACTAAAATGTTGGTTCTAGATACTTAGTAATCCAGCACTAACCACACAGGGGATGCAAACTTGGTGATATCACATCGTTGGTTTCACTGTTCGAGTGAGCGGTTTCGTCTTCCGGCGTTGCGACGAATCAGGTATCCAGGGCCTCGGTGAGCAAGCCGGTCAACTCTTCCACTTTCTCCATCATTTCGACCCGTTCCCCTTCTTGCTGATGGTTGCATTGAAGCAGTTCGTCCGCCAGATTCAGCGCGGCCAAAATCGCGATCTTTCCGCTGTCGACCACCGGGACGTGGCGACTGATCTCGCGCATCTTGCCATCGACGACTGCGGCCAGTCTCTGCAGATAATCCGGTTCCTGTTCACCCCGGACGTGGTAGACCGATCCGAAGATCTCAACGTCGATCGAGGTGGTGCCTTTTGAGGCTTTCGAATCCCGAGCTCGGCGATCGGACCGGTCATCTGCCTCCGATTCCTGACCTGCAGGATCGTCAGATCCGGACGCAGTCGATCCCAGTGTGGCTTGTTGTGGCTCCATCTGCTCCCTGGGCTCGGCGCCGTCACGATTGGGCGCGGAGTCCACGGAGGCGTCACTTCCAGCTGGCAAACCCTGCTCTGTCAGAGATTTAGACACCTAGAAAGTATATCACAGGTCGATTCTGTATCCTGCGACTTCCATCCGGAGCCCTCGCGACAGGGCCAAGAGAATTTT
Source organism: Carybdea cf. marsupialis auct. non (Linnaeus, 1758) (assembly GCA_010016065.2). Taxonomy (NCBI): domain Eukaryota; kingdom Metazoa; phylum Cnidaria; class Cubozoa; order Carybdeida; family Carybdeidae; genus Carybdea; species Carybdea cf. marsupialis auct. non (Linnaeus, 1758). The sequence goes on along the minus strand of JAAAKL020000003.1, from coordinate 31,800 downwards.
GCGGCTCGCGACGATAGGGCAGGGTGCCCTTCAGTCTTCCAATAACTGGTCGAGATGCTGGACGAGCTTTTCGACGCGTTGGCGGACGTCGTCCCTCTCCTCGGTCCAGCTGGCCACCTGTTCCGCGTCCGGGGCCGCTTCGAGCTTTTCTTCAAGCTCTGCGACCCGCTGGCGCAACTCGTCGTTTTGCGTCTGGAGGTCCCCCAATCGGGTGGACGCCTCCTGCACTTTCTCTTCCAGGTCCCGCAACCAAGCCGTCGACATCTGTGGCTCCCAAGGGGCTCAGGTTCAGTCTGCCGACGGCAGAGAAGCCGCCTCGAGGGCTTCTTTGGCGGTTTCCGCGAGCGCGGCGAACGCCTCGGGCTGATGCACCGCGAGGTCAGCCAGAACCTTGCGGTCCAGCTGGCTGCCGGCCTTGTTCAGGCCGTCCATGAAACGGCTGTAGGACAGGCCGTTGAGACGGGCCGCGGCGTTGATGCGGGCGATCCAAAGGCGACGGAATTGGCGTTTGCGTTGCCGTCGATCGCGATAGGAAAAAGAGAGTGCGCGATCGACGGCTTCTTTAGCTACGCGATACGCCTTCGACTTTGCCCCGTAGTAGCCCTTGGCTAACTTCAGAACCTTCTTGCGTTTGTTGTGGCGTTTGGTGCCACGGCGGACTCTTGGCACGATGAACCTCGTTTCTGCTCCGCCAGGAGCTGTTGATTCTCGTCCCGATGGACAGGTTCCCCCATCGGCAACGGCGCTGGAGCCTGGAAGGAGTCTTGATAGATCCCCTATGGCTCGAGCTGGTTTTAGATCATCTTCTTGATCGTCTTCTCGAAACCACCGGCGACCTCGGTATTCTTGCGCAGCTTACGCTTACGCTTGGTGGTCTTCTTGGTCAGGATGTGGCTGGTTTCTGAGTGATGGCGCAGCACCTTGCCTGTGGCGCTGACTTTGAAGCGTTTCGCCGCGCCGCGGTGAGTCTTTTTTTTAGGCAATGGTTGGCTCCCTTGTTGGTGATGCCAAGTTGATCCGCAGCGTTGCTCGGCGAGCCGCTCCGGTCTGCGGCGAGATTGTGAATTCGGGACGCAGATTGAGTCGGAACGTAGGATTGGTAGGCGCTAGCGGACTTGAACCGCTGACCTCTACCGTGTGAAGGTAGCGCTCTAACCAGCTGAGCTAAGCGCCTCTGGTAGACCCGAGCGGACTTGAACCGCTGACCTCTACGATGTCAACGTAGCGCTCTAACCAACTGAGCTACGGGTCTGAAGTGATTGATCCTACATGGAGACGCCGACAGGAGGGCCCCGCCGCCGCGAGCGTGAGACGGTAACAGGCAAGCTTGTCGGTGTCAATGGTCCAGGCTTTTCTTGACCTCGGTTTGGGTCCTTGACCCCGTTTCTGGCCACGGCTACACTGAATTTGTTGGAGTGTCCTGAAGGGTTCGAGGTCCCTGGGCTCTCAAGCGTTTCGTCCCTCTTGTTTTACGCTCAACTCTCGTTTCAAGCTCAACTCGTTTCAAACTCATTCGCCACATCAAAATTCACATTCCATAGCGCTCTCCTAGCGCTTTCCGTGGAGACCTACCATGGCTATTGACTCCGCGTTCACCCCTGTGCCGAAAGCGATCGAGCTTTTTCGGCAAGGCCGCATGCTGGTCGTGATCGATGACGAAGATCGCGAGAATGAAGGCGATCTGGTGCTCGCCGCTGAACGGGTGACGCCCGAGGCGATCAACTTCATGGCCAAGCATGGCCGGGGATTGATCTGCCTGTCTTTGACCGAGGAACGGTGCGCGGAGCTCAAACTGCCTTTGATGGTCGAAGATTCCGAGGCGACGCTCTTTGGCACCGCGTTTACGGTCTCGATCGAAGGCAAGGGCAAGGTGACGACCGGCATTTCCGCCAGCGATCGGTCGGAGACGGTCAAGACGGCCATCGACCCTCAGGCTCGTCCGGAGGATTTGATTCGCCCCGGCCACATCTTTCCGGTCCGCGGTCGTGCCGGTGGAGTGCTGAAGCGCGCTGGTCACACCGAGGCGTCGATCGACCTCGCGAGACTTGCCGGCCTGACGCCGGCGGCGGTGATCTGCGAGATCATGAATGATGACGGCACCATGGCGCGGGTTCCGGACCTGGAGAAGTTTGCCAAACATCACGATTTGCCGCTGTTGACGGTCTCGGACTTGATCAGCCATCGGCTGCGGACCGAGACCCTGGTACGCAAAGTCGCTGCGCCGCGCTTGCCGACGCCGTATGGTGAGTTCGTCGCGCACGCTTACGTCTCCGAAGCCACCGGCGAAGAGCATCTGGCGTTCGTCGCCGGTGAGATTGATGGGGAAGAGCCGATTTTGGTGCGGGTCCACAGTCAGTGTTTGACCGGTGACATCTTTGGCTCGGAGCGTTGTGATTGTGGTCTGCAGTTGCACGGAGCCTTGCAGCGCATTCAAGAAGAGGGTCGCGGTGTGTTGCTCTACCTCTTGCAAGAGGGTCGCGGCATCGGCTTGTTCAACAAGCTCAAGGCGTATGAGTTGCAGGAGCAGGGCCACGATACGGTGGAGGCCAATGAGAAGCTCGGTTTCCGGCCGGACGAACGGAATTACGGCATCGGTTGCCAGATTTTGCGGGATCTTGGGGTTCGCAAGATGCGGCTGATGACCAACAATCCGGGCAAGTACATTGCGCTGGATGGCTTTGGTCTTGAGATCACGGAGCGGATTCCGCTGGAGGTGCCGCCGACCGATTCGAGTCGAGAGTATCTGCGGGCGAAGCGGGACAAGATGGGGCATTTGTTGAAGTTGGTTTAGGCGCTGTCGCCTCGTCCCGGGCGCTGGGAGCGCCGGCATCTTGCCGGCATGAAGGCGCAGTCCAAAGGACTGCTCCTTTTGCGGTTTGCCTAGCTGACGGTGGGTGTTGGCGGAGTCGTCGTCAACTCGCTTTGATGTAGGATCGGGTTGGCTGAGGAGTCTCCATGAGTTCTGTCAAGATTCAAGTCGAACTGCCAAGCGATCTGATCGTCGCCCTCAATGTCGAGCCCTCGGAGTTGGGCCGCCGAGCCAGGGAGTGGATCCTGCTCGAGCTCTTTCAAGAGGGCGTGATCTCATCTGGTAAAGCGGCCGAAGTACTCGGACTGACCAAAGCCGGTTTCCTGCAGCTTCTCGACCTCCACGGTTTGCCTTACCTCGACAGCAGTCCAGAAGAGCTCGAGAGCCAGGCCAACGTCGCGCTGGCCGCCAGCCGGATGAGCGAAGCGCAGTAAACAGTGGCCTTGATCGCAAACGCTGGACCTCTGATAGCGCTTGCGCGTATTGACCGGCTCGAGCTGCTGCCAGCAGTCTATTCCCGGATCGTGGTACCCGTTGCGGTTTATCGGGAAGTCACTCAAGACCCACTGCTTTCCGGAGCCAGTGAAGTTGCGGGAGCAGATTGGCTGGAGTCGGTCGAAGTGACCGATGCGCCAGCGGTGGCTCGTATGCGTTTCTGGCTTGACCAGGGGGAAAGCGAGGCGATCGTACTAGCGAAAGCCCGCGACGAACCGTTGGCTATCGACGAGCGGCGGGGACGTCGCATTGCAACATCGCTTGGCGTCCAGGTCACTGGGACTGTCGGCGTACTGCTGGCCGGCAAGAAGCTCGGTCTGGTCGAGCGGATAACATCACTACTCGACCAACTCATCAATAAACGCGTTCGCCTTTCAGTCTCGTTATATGAAAGTGCCCAACGACTGGCGCAGGAGGCTTAGGTTCTCCTCTTGAGGGGCTGTGACTCTGAGCAGATGGCCGGTCGCATTCGGGTAACCTTCCGAAATGAAAAAGCAATACGATCTTGGAGCGCTGAGCTCTAGGCCGAATCCTTACGCTAGGAGATTAGAGAAAGACACCCTAAGCAGGAGCGGCAATGTGACGCTCAACGTCATTCCGGGCGCTGGGAGCGCAGGCTGCACCCAGGCGCAGTCCTTTGGACTGCGCCTCTAGCAGGCGAGACGCCTGCGCTCCCAGCAGGCCTTCTCGAGGTACGCTGGAGTCAGCACAACTTGACCGACTTTGACGCTCCGGCAGATCTGGACCCGCTTCACTGTTCGCTGCGATGTACCAGTAGAATCGGACTTGATGGCCCAGGTTGAGAAGCAAAATAGGAAAGCCTACTGACGCCGCCTAAGAGTTCCCACAGATCTTAAATCGACCGGTCCCCGCGGGCTCTTCGAGCCCAATGAAAAGAATATCGAGGGATGACTTACCCGACCGTTTTTCCCAAACCTCGCAACGAGCAGGATTTCGAAGATCTCTGCCGTGATCTGGCCACGAGCCTATGGGGTGGGGCAGAACTCTACGGTCGCCGGTTTCAGAATCAGCACGGCATTGACGTCAGTGGTCGCACGGACGAAGGGCGGGTCGCTGTCCAGTGCAAGAACCATATGGGCGGTCTGAAGACGGCGGTGATCGACGCCGACGTGGCCAAGGCGCGTGAGCTCGAGCCGCCTTTGCAGCGTCTGATCTTCGCCACCTCCGCCGCGCGGGACACGAAAGTCCAGGATCATGTGGACGGTATCCTGGCCAGCGACGGCAAGCCGGGTTTCGCGATCGATCTCTGGTTCTGGGAGGACATCTGTCGCCAGCTGGATGACGACGAGGATTTGCGGGCGCGCTGGGCGCCGCGGCTTTTAGGCCCGGACGTGACGCCCAAGGTCGACGTCGAACGCCTGCCGTCGACGATCCTGCCGCGGTTGATCGGCCGAGACGCGGAGTTGATCCTACTCGAGCACGCCTGGAACGATCCGGCGATACGCGTGCAGTCGGTGGTGGCGGTCGGCGGCGCCGGCAAGACGGCGCTAGTCCACCACTGGATGCAAGGGTTCGAGGAAGTCCGCTGGAAGGCGAAGGGCGCGGCGGCGGCTTTCGCCTGGTCGTTCTACAGCCAGGGCGGTGGTGACGACCGCCAGGCGTCGGGCGACGCGTTCATCGACGCGGCGCTGCGCTTCTTTGGCGAGCACGATCCACCGACGTCGGCCCGCGATCGAGGCCTGCGTCTCGCCGAGTTGGTGCGGCGTCAGCGGATGCTGCTGATCCTCGACGGTCTCGAGCCGCTGCAACATCCGCCAGCTTCGGCGCAGGCGGGCAAGGTCAAAGATCCGGCGGTCGCCGCTTTGATTCGTTCGTTGGCCGCTGACAACCCGGGGCTCCTGGTGCTGACCACCCGCGAACCGGTAGCGGACCTTGCTCCCCGCGAGGGTCGCGGGGCGCGTTCCCACGACCTGGAGCGATTGAGCTTGACGGCCGGTGTCGATTTACTGCGCTGGCTGGAGGTCGAGGGGTCGGAACCGGAGCTGTCGGCGGTCGCCGAAGAGGTTTACGGTCACGCCTTCACCTTGACGCTGATCGGCACCTTCCTGCGCGACGCCCATGACGGCGACGTGCGTGCCTGGAAGGATGTGCCACTGCTCGACGCGGCGGCGGTGGTTGGTAACGAGCAGGCGTCGAGAGTAATGACGGCCTATGTGAATTGGTTCGGCGACGGTCCCGAGCGTCAGTTGCTCGCGATCCTCGGCCTTTTTGACCGTCCCGCCGACGCTGACGCTGTCAATGCCCTGTGTGAGGAGCCGGTGGTCGTTGGCTTCACCGACCATCTGGTGGATCTGGGGGCGACGCGTCGCAACGTCGCTTTAAAGCGCCTGCGTCGCGCCCGGCTGCTGCTCGAGACTGACGCCTCGGCGGTCGACGGCGACGCGCTCGACGCCCATCCATTGGTGCGCGAGCATTTCGGCGTGGTGCTCGAGCGTGACGCCCCGGGCGCCTACCGCGCCGGGCACGAGCGCCTCTACCGGCACTACGCCGCCGCCACCGACGACCTACCCGATACCCTGGAGGCCATGCAGCCGCTCTACATGGCCATCGGTCACGGTTGCCGAGCGGGCCGCCGGCAGGAGGTTTGCGACGACGTCTATAGGGACCGTGTTCATCGCGGCGGGGAGGTGTTCAGCTTCCACAAACTCGGAGCCTTCGGCGCCGACCTCACTGCCTTGGCCGGCTTCTTCGAGCGCCCGTGGGATCGGCCGGCCACGGAGCTGCATCCAGAGGCTCAGTCCTGGCTTCTTGCCATGGCAGGGTTCTGCCTACGTGCCCTAGGACGGCTCGCCGAGGCGGTCGAGCCTATGGACGCGGGACTTCAGATGCGAATCGACAGCGAGGATTGGGAGAACGCCGCGAGAGGTGCCAGCAACCTCTCCGAGCTGACCCTCACCGTCGGCGAGGTCGACCGTGCCGTCGAGGTGGCCTGCACGGCCGTCGAGCTGGCGGACCGCAGTGAAGATGTTGTTCAGCGCGTGTTCAACGGCACCACTCTAGGCGACGCTCTGCACGCGGCGGGCGAGTTCGACGCCGCCGAGGTGGCGTTTCGCGAGGCGGAGGCGCTGCAGGTGGAGTTCCAGGCCCAGTATCCGAAGCTCTACTCGCTCCAGGGCTATCAATTCTGCGACCTGCTGTTTAGCCGCTCGGCACCCCTCGACGGCTCGGCCCTCGGACGGGATGTGTCGACGTCCTCCGGCGAAGACGTCCGGTATCGCTGCGAGGAGGTCCGGGAACGCGCTCAATACATGGTTGCCAAGCACTCGGATCTGGGACTGATTTCCATTGCGCTTCACCACCTCAGCCTTGGGCGCGCGATCCTGGGTCTGGCCCTAGCCACCGGCGGCGACCTCAACGCTGCCATCGAAGCCCTGAGCGTCGCCGTCCACGGGCTGCGCGTAGGAGCTCGAGAGGATATTCTGCCCCAGGGCCTGATCGCCCGCGCGACCCTGAATCGCTTCCGCGACAACCTGGTCGTGGCGGAGGCGGACCTGGCGGAGGCCCTGGACATCGCGGAACGGGGTTCGATGCGACTCCACGAATGCGACGCTCACTTGGAATGGGCGCGGCTGTGTCTTTCGGTCGATGATCTCGACGGGGCGCGTCATCACCTCGACGCGGCGCGAGAGCTGGTGGCGTCGACCGGTTATCGTCGTCGGGAGCGAGAGGTCGCGGAGCTGACGTCGGCGTTGGCGGAGTCGGGGTAGTCCTCCGGCTTTGCTCTTACGTCGCCGCCGGTTCCGCCCCGGCGCCCGACGGCAACGCCTCGACGTCTTCAGTCTCCGAAGAGCGACCCCAAAGCCCACTCTGCAAACGATCCAGCAACACATAAATCGTCGGAATAATCAGCAACGTTAGGACCGTCGACACCAGCAACCCACTGATCACCGCAATCGCCATCGGCGTACGAATCTCAGCCCCATCTCCCAACCCCAACGCCATCGGCGTCAACCCCAAAACCGTCGTCGCCGTGGTCATCAAAATCGGCCGCAGGCGGACGCTGCCCGCCTGGACGACGGCGTCGTCCCGCGACAGGCCGCGACGCTTGAGGGTGTTGATGTAGTCGACCAGCACGATGGCGTTGTTGACCACAATACCGGCGAGCATGATCATGCCTAAGAACACCACGATCGACAGGCTGATGCCCAAAGCCGCCAGTGCCAGAAAGGTGCCGAGAAACGCTAGCGGGATGGTGAACATGATCACCAGCGGATGAATCAAAGATTCGAACTGCGCCGCCATGATCACGTACACCAGGAAAACCGAAAGCCCCAACGCCAACAACAAACTAGCCTGACTGCGCTCCCACTCCTGATTCTGACCGGTAATGAAAAAGGTCATGTCGGGCGGCAAGTCGATCCGGCGACGCAACTCACTCTCGAGCCGCGTGACGGCGGCGCCCAGCGAGCCGTCGGCGATGTTGGCTCGCACCAAGGCGACGCGACGACCATCGATCCGCCGCACCTCGCTCGGCCCTTCACCAAGCCGGACCTCCGCCACCGACGACAGCCGGATCGGCCGCCCGGAGGACGACGGGCCCATCGGCCCGACGTTGCCGCCACCCAGCGAGTCGAGCGCTGTCGTCACGGTGCCGGGATTGACCACCAGATCCCGGACGTCGTCGACCGTCGAACGGTCCGTCTCTTCGAAACGCACCTGGATCGGAATCCGGCGATCCTTAAGATTGAAGCGCGTCGCCTCAAAACCGGCGACCGCGTTGCGTACCAGCTGGGCGACCTGAGAGATATTTAAGTCGTATCGGGCCAGGAGGTCGCGGTTATAAACGATCTGCACCTCCGGCGCCCCGGCCCGCAACGTCGTGTCGACGTCCGCCAGCTCCGGCATCTCGGCCATGACGTCGCGAAAACGCTCGGCATAGGACCGTAGCTCCACCAGATCGTCGCCGTGGATCTCGACTTCGATCGGCGTCTTGAAGCTGAACAACACGGGCCGCACCACCCGCGCCTCGAGATCCGGAATGTTGGCGAACCGTTGACGCAACCGCGCAATTACCCGCTGCTCGAGGTTCGGATCCGAGCTGTCGAGCAAGACTTTGAAGCGCGCAGTATGCTCGCCCTCGTCCGAGCGCTGGGAGCTGGCGGCGTCGTAACCGACGGTCAGCAGCAGCTTGTTGATGCTCTCGCGCTCGGCCAGGATCGCAGCCTCCACCGGCTTCAGCACGACGTCGGTCTCCTCGAGCGGCGTGCCGACCGGGAGGGCGACTTCGACCGTGAATTCCCCCTGGTGGACCTCCGGCAGAAGCTCGCTCTCGAGGCGAGTCGCCAACCAGGCCGTGCCGGCGAACAAGAGAAGCGCTAACACCACCACCGCACCAGGGTGACGCAGAGCCCAGCGCAGACCGCGAGGATAGACGCGCTGGAGGCTACCTAAGACGGCACCGATGAGCTTCAGCGGCAGGACGGTCAAATAATGGAAACTGAACTTGAGCACCGGCCAGAGAACTCGAACACCGATCAGGTAGAACAGAAAGAAAGCGATGGACAGCAGGATCTGACCGATGACCTCGAGCAAGAAATGGATGAGAAATCGCGCCACGAGGTAGATCGCAAACAACATCCAAGGAATCGCTTTCAGGAGCGTCGCCGAGCCTTTCAACCAATCGATCGACGACCGCCAGTCGTGGCGCAACATGCGCCACGACTGGAGCTTCCAGAGTTTCGAAGGCGCCGACTCGGCGCGACTGAGATCGATGCCGCCGCGACTCGCCAACATTGGAATGAACGCGATGGCGACCACCAACGCCGCCAGCAGCGAGATCACCACCGCCAACCCCAAATCACCAAACGCCTGACCGGCGACGCCTTCGACGAAGACCATCGGAAAGAAGACCGCGATCGAGGTCAGAGTCGAAGCCGCCACCGCCCCGCGCACCTCGCGGGTGCCACGAACCGCGGCGGTGGCGACGTCGTCGCCTTCTTCGCGGCAGCGAAAAATCGACTCGAGCACTACGATTGAGGAGTCGACGAGCATGCCGATGCCCAGGGCGAGACCGCCCAAGGACATGATGTTCAGTGTCACGCCCAGAAGATTGAGCGGCGCAAAGGTCACCAGCAGTGAGATCGGAATCGAGACCGCGATGATCGCCGTCGACTTGAGGTTGCGCAGAAAGAGGAATAAGACGACGATCGCCAACAAGCCACCGATGATCGCGGTGTTGCGCACCTCCCGAATGCTCGACTCGATGAAGATCGAGCGATCGGCGACCACCTCGATCATCACGCCTTCGTTCTTGTAGAGCAGCTCCGAGAGGGGCTCAGGCTCTTTCGGCTCCTCCGGGCTCCATTTGTTCTGGGCGGCGCGTTCTTTCCGGGCCTCCTCCACGGCCCGCCTTTCTTCTTCCGCTAGACCCTTTTCCAAACGCTTTTCGTACGCAGCGACGTCAAATTCGCCGAGCCGGGAACGAATCCGCTTGGACAGCGCGACCATATTGGCGTCGGCTTCTTTGAAGATGTCGATCTGGACGCTCTCGCCGCCGTCGGTGCGCGTCTTGATCTCCCGTTCCTTGTGGGACATCTCCACCCGAGCCACGTCGCGGATTCGAACGTCGCGGCCGTCCATCGAAGTGATGACGGTGTCGGACATCTGGCGCAGGTTTTCGTACTCGTTGAGGGTGCGCACCATATATTCGGTGCGGCCCTCTTTGATCGTGCCGCCGGCAACGTTGACGTTCTCTTGCCGCAGACGGTCGATCACCCGCTGAATGCCAAGGTTGGTCCGACGCAGCTGCTCCTCGTCGACCAAGACGTGGATCTCTTCTTCCAGGCCGCCCCGCAGGCGCACCGCCGCCACGCCGGGGACTGGCTCCAAGGCTCGACGGACCTGAAGCTCGGCGATTCGGCGCAGGGTGCGCAAGCCTTCCTCGCCTTCGAAACGTTCGTCCCGGCCAGAGAGCGAAAGCTCGAGCACCGGGTCGAGAGAGGGATCGAAGCGCAGAATGAGAGGCCGCTCCGCCTCCTGGGGCAAGAACACCAGGTCGAGCTTTTCCAAAGTGTCCTGAATCGCCTCGGACATGTCGGTGTCCCACGAGAACTCGAGCACTACGTCGCTGACCCCAGCGCGGCTGATGCTGCTGATCTTGGACAGCCCGCTGACCACGCCGAGGGCTTCTTCGATCGGTCGACTGATGTCGTTCTCAACTTCTTCGGGGGCCGAACCCGCGTATTCAGTGCGTACCGTCAGGGTCGGATAGCTGAGCTCCGGCATGAGCGTGATCGCCAGCCGCTCGTAGGAGAAGAAGCCGAAGACCACCGCGGCCAGGAAGACCATCAACACCGCCACCGGGCGCTGGGTGGTGAAATTGCTCAGACGCTGGCGCCCGCTAGGTGCGTCGGGCGTCGTTCCTTGAGCCGGGGCCGCGGCTGGCTTGGCGTCCGGATCGCCGTCTGCCGGATCGCCAGCCGCCGGTTCGATCTCGGGGTCGTCCGCGCTCACGAGGCGGCGCCTTCGGAGTCGTCGCTCCGGGGCAGCTCGCTGCTGGCGTCAACCGCTCCTGAATCCTGGGCGCCCGAGTCCGTCAGTCGAACCCGAGCGCCACTCTTGAGCCCCGCCTGGCCGGCGACGACGATACGATCGCCAACTGCCAGAGAACCACCTGCCGATCCGCCGTCTCCTGGCATCACGTGTTCCCGATCTTCGAGCATCACTTCGATTCGCAAGCGCTCGGCGATCATGTCGTCGGTCAAGCGGAAGAGAAACGCCTGATTCTGGTCGTAGACCACGGCACGTTTCGGGACCAGTAGGGCGTCCTCACGGGTGTCGGTGACCAGCTCGACCTCGACGTACATGCCGGGGAGCAAGCTCTTGCCGTCACGGAGCAACGCATTGCGCGGAATGCCGACGGTGACCTTGACCGTGCCGCTGGCCGGATCGACGATCGGTGCGATGCGAATGACCTCGCCGCGGCGAGCCTCGGAACCGATCGACGCGGAAAATAGACGAGCCGCCTGACCGACTTGCAGCCGCGTCAGCTCTTTTTCCGGTACATAGACTCGGGCGACGATGGTGTTGAAATCGACCAGATCGAAGAGGTGCTGGTTGACGGTGATGTGATCACCGAGATTGACGTGGCGGCCAGTGATGGTGCCGGAGATCGGCGCCCGCACCTCGGTATAGCCAAGGTTGCGCTCAGCGTCTTCGAGCGCCAGCTCGAGCTGCTCGACTTCGTAGGTGGCGTCGTTCATCACCTGTTCGGAAATCAGCTCTTTCGCGAACAGATTCTTCTGTCGTTCGAATTCGCGCCGTGCTTTCCCGAGCTGGCTCTCGATCCGCGCCAGCTCACTCTTTTGCTCTTCGTCCTGCAATCGCAGCAAAACCTGGCCTTCGCGCACCCGGTCGCCTTCTTCGACTTTCAGCTGAGTGACCAGTCGTGCTGCCTGGGAGAAGACCTGAACTTCGCTCTCAGCCTCGAGGTTGGTCGAGAACCGCAACACGGCCTCGATCGCACCGCGCCCTAAGCTCACCACCTCGACCGGCGGCAGCTCTTCTTCGATGCCGTTCGCGGGCTCGACTTCGCCGCCTTTCTGCCCGATCTCCGCTTCTTTCGCATCGGCACCGGCTTCCAGGGCTTCCCCCGTGTTGGAGCAGCCAGTGCTCAAGAGCATCAGAAGCATAGCGAGAGTGCCTAAGACAGAGGCTGACCCTCGGAAATGCCGCAGCGACCGCGGCGAGATCAACTCGACAATTGACATGATTCGTGGATCCTTCATTGGGCGACCCTCGGGCGGTTCGAGGATCGGACTTCACCGGCGACGTGGATGCTTCATCTGGCAATTCGCGCTGTCTTCAAGACAACCCGATCTATACAGTCTTCGCTCCTGAGGTGAATCCTCAAGAATATCACACGTCTCCTTCCACATAGTGACCGCCCCAAAGACCCAAGCCGGCGGCATGGATCTTTGGCCCAGCCCCTCCCGAATTGCATTCTATCTGCTTTTGGCTTGGTTCCGAGCGGTTCAACATCCAGACTGTTAGACTTCGCGAAAGGAGGAGACATGACGATTCGTTTCGACGACCGGGTAGCCATCGTGACCGGAGCCGGCCAGGGATTGGGGCGTTGCTACGCTCACGACCTGGCGGCGCGTGGCGCCAAGGTCGTCGTCAATGATCTTGGAGGCAGCCTGGACGGTGCCTCGAGTGATGCCTCCCTGGCGGAGACGGTGGTCGAAGAGATTCGCGCCGCGGGCGGCGAAGCCGTGGCGTCGACCGAAAGCGTCAGCGATCGGGAAGGGGCCGAGAAAATCGTGCGGACGGCGGTCGACACCTGGGGCCGGGTCGACGTGTTGATCAACAACGCCGGCATCCTGCGCGACAAGATGTTCACCCGCATGAATCTGGATGATTTCGAGGCGGTGATCGGCGTCCACCTGCTAGGCACGGCTTTCGTCACTCGCGCGGCTTTTCCGGTGATGCGCAAGCAGTCTTATGGCCGGATCGTCATGACCACGTCCGCCGCTGGCCTGTTCGGCAACCTGGGGCAGGCCAATTATGCCGCTGCCAAGCTCGGTGTCATCGGCCTGATGAACGCGCTCAAGATTGAGGGGCAGAAGACCAACGTCAGGGTCAACGCCGTCGCCCCGGTGGCCGACACCCGCATGGGCGCCCGGGTGTATCCCGATTTCTTCAAGCGCATGATCCGCCCTGAGCTGGTGTCCGCTGCCGTCACCTATCTGGCCAGCGAAGCCTGCACCACCTCCGGCGATATCTTGGTCACCGCCGCCGGCCACTTCTCCAAAGTGCAGCTGGTCGAAGGCCAGGGGGTCACCTTCGAATCCGAGGCTCAGGTGACTCCGGAAAGCGTTGCCGAGCGGTACGGTGAGATCACAGACATGTCTCAATCGGTGGCTCATCCGACCGCGATGGACGCCATCAAGAGCCTGTTCGTCAAGGTCGCGCCGGAAGATCTGGCGGGCGTCGAAGCCGATTATTGACTCGGAGTGCTGGCCTTTTGGTTGGCATATAAGTCAAGGATGTCGGAATTCCTTGGTTTCTCTGCTTGCAACGCCATTTGGGCTTGATATGGGAGAAGCACCTCAGAGGGTGGCTACCAGTTCATCCCGACTCACATTCTTGTGGCGGGCAACATCTCTTAGGATGCCACTCAAGGTTCCTAGTCTCAGGGCTTTGTGAGCTGGTACGGCAATCCGGTGAGGCGATGGCTCATTAGTAGCCAGAATCACATGGCTACCCTTCTGATGAACCTTGCGATAACCCCAATTTCGGCAGAGACACGAGACGAGAGCGGCGCCGCTGAGGTCTCGTGGAATCTTCATGCGATCGCCAAGACCTCGTCGCGGACCAAGTGGAGACGGATCGCGTTTGGCATCCTCTGGTCGAAGTAAAAAGCCTCTACAGCTTCCTTGACGTTGTGACGGAGTTCATCCCAGGTGTCCGCCTGGGTGAAGATGCTTTCGGTCAGGCATTCGGCGGTGAAACCACCATCGTTTTCCTGCATCACCTCGAAGATCAGCTCTTTCATACGAAGAGTCTAGCGGAGGTTGACCATTCCACCAAAGGCCATCCTGGCAAGCGAGGTTGAGCTACCCCATCCGCTGCTCGACAATCGCCAGGATCTCCTGCTCCCGACGCTCCGCTTGTTCAGCCATCTCTTGAGCCGCCTCAAGCTTCTCGGTGACGAAGGCTTCATCGTCAAAATCCGCGGCGTTGATCTGCACGTTGAGCATCGCGCCTCGCAGGGCGGCGCGGGCGCACAAGGCAGCGACGCCAGCATCAGATGCCGAGGCGGCCATGCCGCTCTCGGCCATGGCGGCGGCGACGTCCATGGACTCCAGGGAACGCTGCATGACCTGGAAGGGCACGTCGATCGCACCTCGGGTCGCCTCGGCCATGGCGGCGGTCCGGGCCTGCTTTTCCTCGGCGGTCTTCTTCGGCAAACGGAAGGCGGCACCGATGCGGTTGAAGGCGTGGGTGTCCTCGTCGACCAGACGTAGCAACTCGTCTTTGAGCGCCTGGCCACGCTCGGCCACTTCTGAGAATTCCTGCCAGCGGTCATCCCAGCCGCGCTTGTGGGAGGAAAGATTGGCGACCATGGTGCCGAGGGCGGCGCCGAGGGCGCCGAGGTAAGCAGCGACGGAACCGCCGCCGGGGGCCGGGGACTCCGAGGCGGTTTCGTCGGCGAAGCCGCGTAGGTCCATACGCACCAGCGTCTCGTCCGCCGCGTCTCGCAGCTGGTATTCGATGATTTTCTCTTGGGGATCGAAGGGGGCGAGGTCGTCGAGGCCCATGGAGCGGACGGCGATCTTGATCAGTTCAGGTTCCGAGACTCCCAAGGAGCGCTGCTGCTTGGTCAGGAAATGACGGCCGGCGTCGAGCATGGCTTTCAGCGGGATCAGGCCGACGAGCTCAGAGCCGGTGGCGCGCATGCCCCGAGTGTGAGCCTTGTCGGCGACCTCTTCGAAAACCTTGTGGATCGGCGTTTGCTGAATGTCGGTGATGTTGAGCGACACCTGAGCCAGGCCGTACTCCTCGATATACCATCCGATCGCCTTGACCCCCGGCAAGGTGCCGGGCTGCCAGACTTTCTTGCCGTTTTCGTCGCGCACGATTTTGCCGCCGGGTTTGCCGCCGACCCGTTTGACTCGGCCTTTCTCCCGCACATCCCAGGCGACGGCGGTGGCCCGCCGGGTCGAAGTGGTGTTCAGGTTGACGTTGTAGGCGATCAGGAAATCGCGGGCGCCGACCGCGGTGACGCCGGCGGAGCCAACCTCAGCGGGGCCGAAGTCGGGCTGCCACTCGGGGCGGCGAAGCTTGTCGGCCATGCCTTCATATTCACCCTCGCGGATCGTTGCCAGATTTTTGCGTTCCGGTGAGGTCGCGGCATGCTCATAGAGGAAAACCGGGATCTGCAGCTCACGGCCGACGCGCTCGCCCAGCTTGCGAGCCCACTCCACGGTTTCTTCCATGGTCAGGCCAGAGATCGGCACCAGGGGGCAGACGTCGGTCGCTCCCATGCGGGGGTGCTCGCCTTGGTGGCGACCCATGTCGATCAGCTCCGCGGCTTGGGCGATCGCTTTGACCGCAGTGTCGACTACCGCTTGTGGATGGCCGACGAAGGTGACGACGGTCCGATGGGTGGCTTGACCCGGGTCGACGTCGAGCAGCTTGACGCCGTCGGACGCCTCGATGATGCTGGTGATGCGACCGATGATCTCCGGGTCGCGACCTTCGGAGAAGTTGGGGACGCATTCCACCAGCGGCGCGGTTCGAGAAAGGCTCATTTCGTAAGGCTCCAGAAGTAGGAAAGGGAGCCAAATCGTAGCAGTCTCTTATCAGGGATGGCGGTCATTCTCGGCCCCAGCCTCAATGACAGAATCGTTCGATCGCCTGCTGCAATAAGGCGGAGCCGCGGGCATACTCCTCGGCCGGCATCGACTCGTTGGGTTTGTGGGCGACTTCGATGGTGCCCGGACCCCAGATCAGGCAATCGTGGCCAGCAGTGGAGAACCAGCCACCGTCGGTTGCGTACGACGCGCTGATGGTTTCGTCTTGATCGACGAGACCGCAGACCGTGGAGCAGAGGTCGCTGCTTTCGTCGAGCAAGAGGGGTGGGCTCTCCTCGAGGCGCTCGAAAGTGAAGTGCTCCTCGCCGACGGCTTGGGTCACCGTTTCTTCAATGCGGTCTGCGACCTGGGCCGCCTGCATACCGGGCAGTACTCGGAATCCGACGTCGACGACACAGCGTTCGGGCACGATGTTGATCGCCGTGCCGCCCTGCACTCGTCCGACGTTGAGGGCGACAAACGGCACCTCGCCGAAATGCTCGCCGTGGGGAGCGGGTTCGGCTCTCAGGGTGCGGCGAAGGTCGGCTAAGGCGCAGATCGCTTGCGCCGCCGGCTCGATGGAACTTCGGCCGAGGTGCGGATAACCGCTATGCGCACTCTGGCCGTGAAAGGTCAGACGCAGGGTGGCGTGGCCCTTGTGCAGCCGCACCGCCTGCAGTGAGGTCGGCTCGCCGATGATCATCCGCCGGGGCAGGGTTTTCTCTTCGGGCCAGGTGCGAACGAAATGACCGGCGCCCAGAGTACCGAGCTCCTCGTCATAGGTCAGGACAAGGGCCAAGGGATGGCACAAAGAAGAGTCCGAGGCAGCTCGCGCCGCAGCGTTGATGGCCAAAGCGACGAAACCCTTCATGTCGCACGCGCCACGGCCGAAGTAGGCGCCGTCGATTTCGGTGAGCTCGAAGGGGTCGCTGCGCCATTCCGGCTCTTCGGCGGGCACGACGTCCATATGACCGGAGAGCGCCAGACCATGGTCGCCGTCAGCCGGTCCGATGGTGACCACCAGATTGGTCTTCTCACCGTCCGGCGACGGATTTCGCTCGATGTGAATGGCCGGGCGATCCAGGTAGTCGCAGATGAAATCTGCGATCGGCAGGTTGCTATTTCTGCTAGTGCTGTCAAAGGAGACAAGACGGGCCAATAACTCGACATCGGAGAGTTTTGCGTTCATGGTGGAGTCATCTTATAATGCTGGAAAGTTCTTGTCAGAGTCAGTGATATTGCTCAATAATGAAGCGTGCTGAGAGCTTCAATTTTGAGCGCTCCCGCGTAAGCCGCTGCATTCCCCATCGGCGAGAAAGGAGCCTGCATGCAGAGTCTATGGCGTGATCTGGTTTTTGGCGCTCGCATTTTGACGCGGAGACCAGGTTTCACGGCGGCGGCGCTACTGTCTTTGGTGCTCGGTATCGGGCTCAACACCGCGATTTTCACCCTGCTGGATGCGATCTTTTTGCGCCCGCTGCCGGTCAAGAATATCGATTCGCTGACCGCGGTCTATTCCACCTTGCGCAACGACGCCGGGGAATATACCGGGCACCACGAGCACTCTTACGCCAATTACCTCGATCTGCGCGAACGCAGTCGTTCGTTTTCGGACCTGGCGCTACACATCTGGGCTCGCTTGAGCCTGTCGGGCGGGAGTGAGCCGATTCGTGGCATCGGCATGTTTGCGACCGCCAACTATTTCGAGTTGCTAGGACTCACCCCGCATCTCGGCCGTTTCTTTAGCCCGGAGGAGGACCAGACGCCGGGCACCCATCCAGTGACGGTCCTGAGCTATAGCTGCTGGTCTCGGCTGTTCGGGGCGGATGAAGGAATGCTGGGACGTACGGTGCAAGTCAACGGCGTCTCGTTCGCCGTCATCGGTGTCGCTCCTCGGCGATTCAAGGGCACTGAGATTGGGACCGACGTCGATTTCTGGATACCAACGATGATGTATCCGGACATCTCCCCCTACGGTTATTGGTTCGACAATCGGTCCGCGGGGCTGTTTCGTGCCTTCGGCCGACTGGCGGACGGCGTGACGGTAGCTCAGGCCAGTGAAGAGTTCGATCGTCTGTCCCGGCAGCTGGAGCAAGAGTTCCCCAAAGATAACGAACGGTTGGGGGGCAAAGTGGCACCTTTGCTCAAGGGCACCCTCTTGCCTTCGGATCGTCCTCGCCATCTGGCTTATGGGCAAGCGTTGGTGGTGGCGGTCAGCTTGATCCTGCTGATGTCGTGTTTCAACGTTGCCAGCTTATTGCTGCTGCGAGGGCTCGAGCGCGGCCGCGAGATCGCGGTCCGTCAGTCGTTGGGCGCCAGCCGTCATCGCCTCGTGCGGCAGCTGGTGGCCGAGAATCTGCTGATTTTCCTGGTCGGTGGCTTATTGAGTCTGCCGATTGCCCGCTGGAGTCTGGATCTGATCTGGAAGTTCCGCCCGCCTCGTTTCGCGGAGGATGCCCTGGTGCTCAAGCTCGACGCCACGGTCTTTGGTTTTGCGTTCGTCACCGCCTTGCTCAGCGGTTTGATCTTTGGCCTGTTGCCGGCGATCCGGGTCACCCGGCTCGATCTGGTGCCGCATCTCAAAGCGGCGGTTCTGTCAGAAAAGACGACCGGGCGTTGGCGTCGGTGGCTGCAGCCGCGTCGCCTGCTGGTAGTAGTACAGATGGCTTTGGCGCTGATCGCCCTGATCGGGGCTGGTCTCTTCGTGCGCAGTCTGGACAACGCGCACCGGATCGACGTCGGCTTCGACGCCGAAGCGCTCCTGGCGCTTTCCTTCGCCCCCGGCGAGCAAGGTTGGGACGACGAGCGCACTCGGGCTTTCTATACCCAGACTTTGGATCGAGTCGAGGTGCTGCCCGGGGTTCGCTCGGCGGCCCTGTCCGAGAATCGGTTGCTACGTGGCGCCATCCTTCAGCAGCCGATTTTTCTCGAAGGCCAGGATAAACCTTTTGCAGGCGGCAACCGGCTCGCCCATCGCACCAACGCTATCTTCCCTGGTTTTTTCACCACCGTTGGCATTCCCTTGCTGCGGGGCGATGACTTCAACGACTCGATCCGCGCCGATGGGCCGCCGGTGGCGATCATCAACCAAACCATGGCCGAGCTCGCTTGGCCTGGGGAGGATCCGATCGGCAAGCGGTTTCGTTTCAACGCTCCGGATCAGCCCTTATTGGAGGTCACCGGAGTGGCGCGGGACATGAAGTACCGGCACATTCACGAGGCGCCGCAGTGTTTCGTCTACCTGCCCGAGATCCAGCGACCGGCGTCCGCAATGACACTCCACGTGCGGGCGGAGGAGGATCCGGCGGCGTTGTTAGCGGTCGTTCGGGAAGAGGTCCACGCCCTGGCTCCGGAGATGCCGTTGGCAGACGTGCGCACCATGTCGGAATTTGTCGACGAAGCGCTGTGGATCGAACGTGTCTCGGCGACTTTGCTGTCGGTCTTTGGGCTGCTCGCCCTGGCGCTGGCGACTCTGGGGGTCTATAGCGTGCTGGCTGAGGCGGTGGCCCAGAGGCGTCGAGAAATGGGCGTGCGTCTGGCGGTGGGGGCCGGTCGACGGGACCTACTGCGGGTCGTTTTGACTGACGGCGCGCAACTGGTCGCCGCCGGTCTGGTGATCGGTTTGGGAGCGGCCCTGGTGCTCTTGATGCTTGGCTCCAGCGTCTCCGATCAACTCCATGGGGTCAGCGTGACCGACCCAAGCGTTTATATGGCCGCTGCGCTGGCCCTGGCGTTGGCGGCGCTGGTCGGGTTTTTGGTGCCGGCGTTGCGTGCCACCCGCACCGATCCCGTCCGCGCCCTGTCGGTCGATTAGCGCCCCAAGAAACTCAAGCCTTCGGCTTGACTTCCTTGGCTTATCCCGCCTCGGCAAGGTTGGGCGTGGGGCGCGCCCAACCTTGCGTCCTAGCCTCCGGCCTTTGCCTGCGAGAATCTATACGCAACAGACTGCTAGCGATCAGTACATCGCGATGATGCGCAGGGGGCCGCCGCTGCCGCCTTCGATCTTCATTGGCAGCGCTGCGACCAGGAAGTCATTGGGGGGCAGCTGGTCGAGGTTGGCGACGTTTTCAAACGCCGGGATTTCGGCTTCAAAGAGGGTGACGTGACTCTCGAAGAGGGTGCTCTGGCCGTAGTCGATGGACGGCGTGTCCAAGCCGATAGCGGCGATCTTTCGCTCGGCGACCAGCCATTCGGCGGCGGCGGGGGCGAGCCCAGGGAAGTGCAGCTCCGGTACCGCTTGGGGCCCCGTCAGCTCGGTGCCGAGGTAGTTCATCCGGTCTCCCCAGTGGCGGCCGAGGCCGGTGCGCAAGAGCACGATGGCACCGTCAGGGATCGGGCCGTGGCTGGCCTCCCAGCCCTCGAAATCGGCGACGCTGACCTGGTAATCGCGGTCGCCGTCAGCACGCTCGCTGACGTCGATCACAACCCCGGGCCCGACCAGGCGCTCGAGGGGTATTTCATCGACCGCGGGCTTGCCTTCGGCAAAGTGAATCGGGGCGTCGATATGGGTTCCGCCGTGCTCGGCGGTCGCGAAGCGGTTGGCAGCATAGTAATAACCGGCCTCCGTCTGTCCGGCCGCCAGCTGCTCGAGCTCGAAGCCTTGGGTGTCGGTCGGCCAGTAAATGGTGTCAGCGGAGTAGACGTGCGACAGATCAACCAGATGCTCTGGCACGGTTAGGGTCGGCGCGGGAGGCGAGGCCGGCGATGGTGTCGGGGTCGGTTCGGGGGCGGCGCAGGCGGCCAGCAAGCACAGGACGCCAAGACCGACGCCACGAGAGAGGGTTGCAAACATGATCAGGCTCCTTTCGAAGAGAAGCCCATCATGCCACAGGCCGGGCCGCGACAGGCCGGGCCACGACAGGCCGGGCCACAACGATCTGACCTGATCCTCAGATCCGCTCAGTTCGTTGTTGATCACACCTGAGCCGCAGGCCCGGACTGCTATAGTCCGTGGCGCTTTGAACCTGCCGTCGACCGATTTCACGTTTCCGGCGAAACCGTCCGCCGAGCCCCCCCGTAGCTTCCGTAGGTGCGGGTTATGGGCGTGACACAGCGAGTCACTGACTGGTCGGATGTTGAGGCGATGGTCGAAGCCACGGCTCGATGCTGGTGTGGCGGCGACGCCACGGTGTCTCTAGGTGATGAGTACGTTCGTTGTGCAGACTGCGGAACCTTGGTCTACCGTCAGGGAGTCGAGGCTTCCGAACACACATCGGGCGACGGCGATGCTTTCTATGGCGATCGCTACTGGTGTCATCAGGTGCCTCAGATTCACGGCCTGCCGCGGCTCGAGGAGCGGGCTCGCTTGGATCTTCCGGAGCGGGCGACGTTCCACCTATTGAGGGTGCTCGAACATCTGGCGCCGAGCGGCCGGGTGCTCGAGCTCGGCTGTGGCGCGGGTAGTTTGACGTATCTCCTGGGTGAGGCGGGTTTCGACGCCGAGGGGCTGGAGCTCGGGCCGGCGGCGATCGACTTGGCGCGACGTCACTTCGGCCTGCGCATCCATTCTGGACCACTGGAAGGTCAGGACGATCCCGGGCCGTGGAACGCCATCGTCGCCGTCGATGTTCTCGAGCACCTGCCGGATCCGTTAGGCACAATGCAGCTCTGTGCACGTCGGCTGGCGTCCGGGGGCCGTCTGTTCTTGCAGACGCCGTGTTATCGCGGGGAGGGCGATGGGTGGGCGATGTTGTTGCCGGAAGAGCATCTGCATCTCTTTACCGAAACCTCGGTCGAACGTCTGCTGCACTCCGCAGGTTTTTCGACCGTGGAGGTCAGGCGTAGCCTCTTTGCCCACGATATGTGGGTGATCGCTGCCCTGGAAGGGCCATTAGAACCCCGGTCGGAGCCCCTGGAGGATTTGCCGCCGCTGGTGGTCGCTCTGGTGGATGCCCATGTCGAGAACGCCCGCCTGGGCGAAGAGCGTGATGCGATCGAGGCCGATCGGGATCATAAACAGGCCGACGTCGATCGCCTCCTACAACAGCACGAGGCGATGCGTTTCGATCAAACGGCCAAAGCGGAGCTGCTGCGACGCCAGGATGCTGATCTCCGTCAGGTCCAGGAGGATCAAGAGCGGAAACATCAGCTCATCGAGCGTCTCGATGCCGAGCTGACGGTCGTGCGCGCCGATCAGGCGGCCAAGCACGAGTTGATCGAGCAAATCGGACCGGAGCTTGAAGCGTCGCGTCTCCACCAAGCGGAGCAGGAGCTCCTGAACGAGCGGCTGGTCTCGGAGCTGGAATCGGTTCGGGACGACCGGAAGGCCAAGCAAGAGATTTTGGAGCGGCTGGGCACCGAGTTGCAGTCCGTCCGTGCCGATCAAACCGCAAAACAGAGCTTGATCGAGCGAATGAACAAGGAATTGCAGGAAGTTCAAGCCGATCAACAAGCTAAAGAGACGGTGATTATGCAGCTCGAGCAAGCGCGGACGTCGGCTATTGCCGAACGGGTCGCCGTTCAAGCCGAACTGGCGACCCTTCAAGCTGAGCTGGGCGCCATTCAAGCCGAGCGGGCTGCCCTTCAGGCCGAACTGGACGCCCTTCAAGTCGAGCTGGACGCCATTCAAGGGGATTGGCGCTATCGCTGGTTCCAGGCGATGGGCGTGCCTCTGGGAGGTCGCCGCTGATGCGGATCGGCGTCCATCTCGAAGCACTCAGGCCCGGGGCGATCGGGGGACTCGAGGCTTATATCCGCCATCTGCTGGCGACCCTGATGGATGCCGCTCCAGTGGCGGACCGACCGGAGGGTTCTGATCTGACGTTTGTGCTCTTCTGCGCCGAGTACAACATCGATACCTTCGACGACTCGCCCGGTCTGGAAAAACACTTGCTTTCGGCGGAAGCCTTTTCGCGGCTCGATGCTGAGGCGCTCGCCGGCTACGATCTCGATCTTTGGTTCTGTCCGCTGTTGGTACTGGCGCCGGAGCAGCCGGGTTTGCCGTCGGTGGTGATGATGCCCGACTTGCAGCACGAGGTCTTTCCGGAATTCTTTCCACCTCAAATCCTCGAGTGGCGCCGTCATCACTATCGCCACACCGTAGAACATGCCGATCGTATTCTGACGTTGTCGCACCATGCTCGGGATCAGATTCTCGATCAGCTAAAGGCGGATCCTGAGAAAGTTGTGGTGACCTACCTCGACGCTGCGCCGGAGTTTTCAGCGGTCGCTCGGTCTCAGGAAGACTTTGAGGACCTGCGGACTCGATATCGGCTCCCGGAGAGTTATTTTTATTACCCGGCCGCCGCCTGGCCGCATAAGAATCATCGGGTGCTCTTTGAGGCTTTGGCGCAGCTCAAGGAGCGTCGGTCAGACGTTCCGCGGCTGGTGCTCACCGGCGCGCAGGTGGAAGGTGCGGTGGATCTCGAGTCCGAATGCCGTCGCCTCGGTCTCGAACAGGACGTCATACAGCTGGGTTATGTTCCGGCGTCAGATCTTCCGGGGCTCTACGCCCTGAGTCTGGCGACCGTGCTGCCATCTTTGTTCGAAGGGTTTGGCATTCCGGTGGTCGAAGCCATGCGCGCCGGCAGCCCGGTGATCTGCGCCCGGACGGCGAGCCTGCCCGAGGTGGGCGGTGACGCTGCGGTCTATTTCGATCCACGACAGCCGGAGAAATTGTGCGATCGGCTCGAGACCTTCTGTCGGGTTGCCGCGGATGAAGGGGAAGTCATCGCAGGTCACAGTCTTGATGACTTGGCGCAGGCCGGGCGACTTCAGGCCGAGCAATTCTCCTGGCAGCAGACCGCGGAGACGACGCTTCAGGCTTTCGCCGACGCGGTCAAAGAGCGTGGCGGCTTCCCTGCTTTGGGTGCGGAGAGTTCAGCTGCTGCCTCTGAACCAGGGCGGCGAGCTTTTGCTCCTCCCACCGAGCGTCCTGTGATCACCATCGTAACGCCGTCGCTCAATCAGTGCGCTTTCATCGAACGAACGATCGACAGTGTGCTCGGGCAGGCTGGTCCGTCGGTCGAGCATCTGGTGATCGACGGTGGCTCGACCGACGGCACCCTCGAAGTTCTTGAGCGGGCTCGAGAGCGCTATCCGGGACGGTTCGACTACGTGTCCGAGCCCGATCGAGGGCAGGCCCACGCGGTCAACAAAGGGTTCGACCGTGCTTCCGGCGAGATCGTCGGTTGGCTGAACTCCGACGATATGTACGAGCCGGGGTGTTTCGCTGCCATCGCGTCCGCCTTTCGGGACCATCAGAGCTGTGACGTGCTCTACGGTCGTGCCCATTACATCGACGAGGATGACCAATTGCTCGGGGTGTATCCCACCCGCACCGATTTCCAGTGGCAGACTTTGGCCCATGAGTGCTTCATTTGCCAGCCATCGGTCTTTTTGCGCCGGCGAGTGCTCGAGCGAGGTTTCCGGCTCGACGAGAGCCTGCAGATGTGTATGGACTATGAGTTCTGGATCCGTCTGGGCAAGGAACTCGAGGTTCGTTTTCTCGATCGAGTGGTAGCGAGGTCGCGCATGTATCGCGACAACAAGACCATCAGTCGTCGGTCGGACGTCTATCGCGAGATCTTTCAGACGGTGAAGCGACATTACGGTCGCTTGCCTTTCTCCTGGGCTTTAGGGCGGGCGCATCATGTCTGGGATCATGGCGATCCATTCTTCAATGTTCGTCGTTTGACCTGGGTGACCTACTTGATCGCTGGCTTCTTCCTCGTGCGGCACAACGTCGCCTTTCCTAGCGCCTGGCCGAGCGTCTGCCGCGAGGTCTGGGTGCCGCTGGCGGCCAAGATGAAGAATCGCTGGCGGGCACAACAAGCGCGTGACTCGGCCACCTGAGCGAGGGTCCGCGCGCCCTCGGGTCTCGGTTGTCACCCCGTCCTTGAATCAGGGGCGCTTCCTACGGGAAGCACTCGACAGCGTGCTGACTCAGGGCTATCCACACCTCGAGATCCTGGTGATGGACGCGGGTTCGACGGACGAGACCCTCGATATCTTGCGATCGTATGGCGACCGTATTGCCTGGGTTTCTGAGCCGGACGACGGCCAATCGGACGCCATCGCTAAGGGGTTTCGGCGAACCCACGGTGAGATCCTGGCCTGGCTCAATGCCGACGACGTCTTGATGCCGGGAGCCGTCGAGCGAGCAGTGAAGGAGCTCGAGCACTCCCCCGACCTCGGATTGGTTTATGGTCGCGGCGTGATCCTCGACGAGTGGAGCCGCGAGACGGGACCGTTTGTCGGCATCGAGCCGTTCAATCTCTGGCGCCTACTCCACACCCTGGATTATGTGTTGCAGCCGGCGACCTTCTTTCGGCGCTCGGCTTATGAAGCGGCCGGCGGTCTCAATCCTAAGCTCTACTGGGCGATGGATTGGGACCTATGGATCCGTCTTGCCGGCGTTGCCGAAGTCCGCTTCGTGGATCAGGTGCTGGCTGGCTCGCGAGAATGGCAAGAGACCAAGACCGCCACCGGGGGATGGCGGCGCATCGGCGAGCTGAAACGCTTGGTGAAGTGGCACACCGGCCGGGGCTGGTCTCCCGGCGTTCGGCTCTATGCTCTCGAAACCTTGCGTCAGCAGTTGCGCGGCGCCGTCCCCGGTTTGGTCCGAACCGTCGACTCGGCGGTGGCTTTCGTCTCGAGGCGTATTCTCGAAGGCGTGCCGGTCTACTCCGATGGTTGGCTCGGGCCGCAGGCGTCGCTGGTCGTGCCGCGACGCTGGGGTGGCTTCGAAGCCGAGCTCGAGGCGCATCAACTACCGCCCGCCGGTCGGTTCGAGGTGCGCTTCTCGGTCGGCCGCAAGACCCTTGGCAACTGGACCGTCGATGCGGTGGGCCGTCGGCAACTGAGCTTTCGCTTACCGGAGCCGACGGGTGAACCGTTCGTCGAAGTCTGCGTCGACAGTGGTTACGCGTTCAGCACCGCGGAGGATCGGCGAAAGCTCAGCGTTCGTTGTCTTGGCTTGAGCCCCGCTGAAGAATGAAGATCACCGTAAGCGGTAAGAGATCATACCGCGGACGTTGAAAAGATCTTCACTGTCGGTGCGAAATGAGTTGCTGGTGGGTGAGACGCGGCGTGACACATCGCCCAGGGGCGTGTAGAAGAGCTCACCGACCACCCGCCACTTGTCGTTCGCCCGGTAACCCAGGCCGGCGGTGAGCGAGACGGTGGTCTCGTCCGTGCGCTGCAAGCTGCGGTCGATCAAGTTGAAGTAGAGCGCGTCGACCTGGAACTCCATATCCAGGTAGTTGACGGCCAAGGCAAAATGCGGTTCGAAGCGGCTGTCTGTGCGTCGGGCGGTGGAGACCTCGAAGCCTAGATAGTCCATGGACACTTCGTCATTGGAGACTTCTTGGCACTGGAATGGGTTGCGGATCGGGTCGCTGCCACCCGCGACCGTGTCTTCGTCGCAAGTGAAGTCGCCTTTGACTTTTCCGGTTTGGGCATACAGTCGCCAGCCAAACCGCCAGTCGCCACGTTTCGCGAAGGGGCGGCCTAAGGCTGCGGAAATCAGGTTGGGCTCAGCGCCACCGACCTCAGCCGGTGGTGCCCAGGCGAGGGTGAGGGAGAAGTTCTTGGGCAGTCCGATGGTCACTCGAGGGCGGCCGAAGACACTGGTCTTGTTGAGATCTTCGACCTTGCGGCCATCGAAGCCTACCCGCCGCTCGCGTTCGCTGAGCGACGGCACCCAGCCGCCTTCGAACCCAATCTCGACCGAACCCGGCTCGATCTCCTCGGGGCTACCGAGACCGGTGAGCAGCGAGACGCTGGTGAAATACCTCATGCTCCAGGCTTCCGGGCGTTCGGAGTCGAGGTCTTCCACCGGGTCGATGAAGATCTGACCGGCAGCGGGATGGGTCGGACCGATAAGCAGCAGACCGTTAAGCATTAGTGCGAGTCCCCAGAAAGGGGCAGTCCTCGGGCTCCTGCAATGGGCGAAAAGAGATTTCAGGCGCATGATCGAATCTCCGGAATGGATGGCATGATGGGTGTTTCGATTCTGGACGTTCGGACTACGATCGAACTCAGACTGTGGATCCTCCGTGGACGCGGATAGAATGCCGCCAGGGATGAGAAGTCTTCGCCAAGATTCCGCGGTCAGCATCCGACGGTTCGCGCGGTGAGCAAACTCCGCTCAAGACCGGCGAAGGTCGTACTCTATAACCCTCAGGCTGTGTTCTACACCATGCCGCTGGCGCTGGTCGCTCTCGGCTCGGCCCTCGATGCAGAGGAGGTCGAGGTCGAGATCATCGACGCGCGGCTTGAGAAAGATAGCCTCGACCGAGTGCTGGCGGCGGCTGAAGGGGCGCTTTGCTTGGGGGTCAGCGCACTCACTGGTGGTCCGTTGACCGATGCGCTGCGAGTCAGCCGTGCGGTCAAGGCCCGCTTCCCGGACTTGCCCGTCGTGTGGGGTGGCTGGCACCCCTCGCTCTTTCCTGAGGAGACCCTGCGCGAGCCGAGCATCGACGTCACTGTGCAAGGGCAGGGGGAGGAGACCTTTCGCGAGATCGTGACGCGACTGCTTGCCGGAGACAGCTTGGCGGGTGTGGCCGGCGCCACGGTGCGCGAGGGCGGGGAGATCGTGCGGGGTCGACCGCGGCCGCTGGCGGATATGGACGCCCTGCCGGTCCATGACTACTCCCTGATTCCGGTCGAGCGATTCTTCGACGCCAAAGGTCGCCGACAGCTCGACTATATCTCCTCGACCGGCTGCCCGTTTCGCTGTGCGTTCTGCGCCGATCCATTCGTCTACCAGCGCAAGTGGGTGGCGATCCGTCCGGAGCGCATGGGGGAAGAGATCGAGGCGTTGTGGCGGCGCTATCGTTTCACCGAGCTCGCGTTCCAGGATGAAACCTTTTTCACCTATCGCCAGCGGGTGGCAAGCATCGCGGAGCAGTTTTTAGAACGTGGCCTCGACTTCAAGTGGACCGCCACCCTACGCGCCGATCAAGCCGTCCGGTTGACCGATGAGACCTTCGACCTCTGCGTGCGTTCGGGTTTTGACCGGGCGATGATCGGCGTCGAGTCGGGGTCTCAAGAAATGCTCGACTGGCTCCAGAAAGACATCAAGATCGAACAGGTGATCGAGAGCGCCGAGATGTGCCGGCGTCACGGCGTCGGTGCGATCTTTCCGTTCATCGTCGGCTTCCCGAACGAAACTGAAGCCAGCGTGCGAGCCAGCTTTGAAATGATCAAACGGTTGCGCTCGATGAGCCCTCGTTTCGAAACTCCGGTCTTCTACTTCAAGCCGTATCCGGGTTCGCGGATCACCGCGCAGGTAGTCGCTGCCGGCTACCAGTTGCCCGATTCCATCGAAGGCTGGGCCGAGTTCGATTTCATCGGCTCCTCCGGACCGTGGGTGACTCCGGAGATGGAGCGCTGGGTTGAGCGCTTCAAGTTCTACAATCGCTTTGCTGGCGGTCCCGAGAGCTGGCTGCGTCGACCGCTGCAGGTGCTCGCCCGCTGGCGGTGCCGGCATGACGCCTATGACTGGCCGTGGGAGAAGCGGTTGGTCGAGTGGCTCAGACCCCAAGCCGAGCTGTCCTGAAGCCTGAGATTGGGCCGCCGTACAGACGATTTGCCGCTGGGGTGGTGACGATGTATAGAATGTTGTCGATATGTCAGCGCCAACGCTGCCGAAACAGATCCATCGCTACCGCATCCTCCAGGAGCTGGGTCGGGGCTCCATGGGACAGGTTTACCTGGCCCGTGATCCCAATATTGAGCGCCGGATTGCGCTCAAGGTGCTGACGCAGGAGCTGCTCCAAGGCAAGGGCAAGCGGGAGATTCGTCAACGATTCCTGCAGGAGGCGAAAGCGGCCGGAGGCCTGAATCATCAGGGCATCGTCACCATCTATGATGCGGATACCGACCCCGAGACCGGCTGCCCCTATCTGGCGATGGAGTGGGTTCCAGGCGAACCACTCCGCAACCTCCTGCGCGGCGAAGGTCGACTGACCGCGGAACGGGCGGTGGGGATCGCGACCCAGGTGGCGCGCGCCCTCGACTACGCCCATCGCTGCGACATCGTGCATCGTGACGTCAAGCCGGCCAACCTTCTAGTCGCAGCCGGCGATCAAGTCAAAGTGGTCGATTTCGGCATTGCCAAGCTGGTTTCGAAGTCCCTGACCCAACCGGGACGCGTGCTCGGTAGCCCTTATTACATGGCTCCCGAGCAAGTACGGGGACTCTCGGTCGACGGTCGAGCTGATCTCTTTTCTCTCGGTGCCGTGCTATATGAGTGCCTGACCGGACGGCTGGCTTTCAGAGGTGACACGGTGGCTAATGTCACCCATAGGATTCTCGCCGCCGATCCGCGGCCGGTGGAGTTCTACAATCGCGAGGTACCGACTTCGCTACGCGCCGTGGTCCAACGCGCCCTAGCCAAGCTGCCGCAGGACCGCTATCACAGCGGTGCTGAGATGGCAGCGGCGCTCGAGACCGTCAGTGCTGAGCTGGCCCTGGGTCCCAGCACGGGCACGCTGGTGATGTCAGCGGAAGCCAGCGATACGACGACGGCAGTGATGCAGATGCGATCGACCGCGTCCATGCCGCCGCGACCTTCGGACGTCGACCTATCGACGGCGAGGTCGCCCGCTGGCGTTTGGCGCTGGGTGCGCGCTGTGTCTTTGTCGATCTTGCTGCTAACCAGCGGCGTCCTGGTCGGGCGCTCCCTCGGCCCCCACCTTTCTGGGAGGGTGGATGACGGTGGGCGGGTCCCATTGGTCGTAGCTTCGGTCGAGAGACCTGAGGCTCCGGAGACGACGGACGTGATCCTGCCGGAGACCGTTTCGGAGGCAAAGTCGGATCAGTTGGCAGAAACGTCTCCGGAATCCGAGACCAAGACCCGCCGGTTGGTGCTGGCGGATCGCCCGCGAAAGACCCCGCCTTCCGAAGCCCCGGAGGGGATCCGAGCCGAAGTGGGGGAGCTCGATCAGCCGGAGGCTGCGACCAGCGATCCGGTGCCGAATCCCGACCCTTCGGCGTTTCCACCGCCGGCGAGCTCCGCGTCTTCAATCCCCGATCCGGAAGCGGAGGCTGAGCTGGCGACGACCGATCTCGAGATCGTTTTTGAAAACCGCATCAAGCGAGCGAATCTCAGTGTCTGGATCGACGATCGTCGGACGCTCTCGGCGTCGCTCGAGGCGAAGAGTTTGTTCAAACGTCTGAGGGGACACGAGCATCGCTGGCAGATTCCGGTCCCCGAGGGTGAGCGGTCGATCGAAATACGTGTGTCCGGCTTGTCGAAGTCGTTCGAAGCTCGTCAGAAGATCTGGCGGGTCTTCTCCGAAGAAGAGCCTCAACGTCTGATCGTCGAACTGCGTCCGGAATCTCTATATTTGGATCTGTCTTGGCAAGATCGATCGCCCTGAAGATGACCGGCGCAGCTCGGGCCTGAAGATCGGACTCAAGCGGCGATCGAAATTCCGGCGGTCGAATCCGGTAGCCGACCCGGTGGACCGCGGCTATAGTCATTGCTATGACATTGACCCGCGAACAGATGATCGATCGGATGCTGCGAAGCGACGCTGAGTCCAACGGTCGCTTTCTGACCGGCGTCTTGTCAACCGGAATCTACTGCCTGCCGTCTTGCCCGGCACGCAAGCCCAAGCCTGAGAATGTCCGCTTTTTCCGGCGGCCGGAGGAAGCTGAAGCCGCAGGCTTGCGCGCCTGCAAGCGTTGCCGGCCACACCTCTTCTACCGCGACCGGGACCCGGATCGCGAGCGGATCGAAGACCTGGTCGAGCGAATCCGTCAGGCGCCTCAGGCGTTTCGAAACGTCGGCGATCTGGCGGCTGAAGTTGGCGTCGGTTCTTCAAAGCTGAGCGAGCTGATGCGTCAACATTTTCACGTCACACCGTCGGAGATGCTGGGTCGTTGCCGGATTGCGCTGGCCTGCCGGCAGCTTCACGACGAGCCCGAGCGCGCAGTGGCTGACATCGCGTTCGACGTCGGCTTCGAGACGTTGTCGGCCTTCAACGATAACTTCCGGCGGCTCCAGCGCCTGAGCCCGCAGAGCTATCGTCAGCTGTTGTGGACGGATCGTTTCGAAATCGAGCTGCCCGCCTATTTTCAAGAAGACCGAGTGCTGGCCTATCTCGGTCGCGATCCCGCGAGTCTCACCGAGCGGGTCGCGGGGCGAGCGTTCAAGTTTGGCACCCGTCTGCGGATGCGGCAGCGTTCAGGCAGCGTGCCGGCTGCCGTTCGCCTTGAGCTCGATGGCCGCGTGGCGCGTTGTCGCGTGGAGTATGGTCGCGTGGAACTTTGTCGCGTGGAAGACCGGGTGGGCGACGAGGCGGTTTGCGGTCGAGATACTCACGCTCAGGTGTTGCGGCTCTTGGGGTTGACCGTCGACCCACGGCCGTTCGAACGTCGGGCGAGCCGGGGCGAAGAAATTGCCCGCTTGATCCACGGACGGCGCGGTCTTTCGATCCCCCAAACGCCAACCCTATTCGACGCTATGGTGTGGGTGATCGCCGGCCAGCAGGTCAGCTTGCCGGTGGCGTTCGCGTTGCGCCGTCGTTTGACGCGATACGCTGGGGTTCAGCTCGAGGAGTCGATCTACGCACCCCCTTCGCCCGCACAGGTCGCGGCGCTCGAGCCGTCGGACCTGCATCGGCTCAGCTGGTCCCGGCGCAAGACCGAATATCTGCTAGACATCGCGCGAGGGATGACCGGAGGCAGTTTATCCCTCGAGTCACTGGCTCGACGCTCGGCGACCGCGATCGAACGCGAGCTGCTGGCGATTCGGGGGCTCGGACCATGGTCGGTCAACTATCTGATGATGCGCGGTTTCGGTTTCGTCGACTGTGTGCCGGTGGGCGATGCCGCCCTGACCCGCAACCTCAAACGCTTCTTCCAGCTCGCGTCGCGCCCTGACGCAACCGCCACCCGGCAGTTGATGGTGCCGTTCGCGCCTCATCGCAGCCTGGCCACTTTCCACCTCTGGGCTCTCAAGGAGGAATCCCAGTGACTTATTACATCCACCGCATGTCGTCCCCGATCGACGATCTCGGTCTGGTGGTCGACGAGTCCGAGCGTCTGGTGCGGATCGAGTTTCTCGGCGGCGGCAAGTCTTTCGCGGTCCGTGCCGGCGATGAGCTGGTCGAGGACTCCGCCCGCACTGCCCGGGTCGAGCAGCAGCTCACGGAATATTTTGCTGGCGAGCGCGAAGTTTTTGATCTCGCGCTCGCGCCTGAAGGCCCCGACTTTCAGAAACAGGTC